>OY754967.1:32612917-32823712 GCA_963576475.1 Molanna angustata | reverse complement strand
CATCTCAATCTGCTGCGTATGAACAATACCTTTTGAATAAATGGTAGCAAGCCATACTTCGTGACTGTTTTTCAATTTCATTAATTTTCAAAGTGACTTCGTGTAGTTGTATGTTCACATAACGAAGTGTTAACACCTCAATCTGCTGCGTATGAACAAGACCTTTTGAATAAATGGTAGCAAGCCATACTTCGTGACTGTTTTACAATTTCATTAATTTTCAAAGTGACTTCGCGTAGTTGTATGAACACATAACGAAGTGTTAACATCTCAATCTGCTGAGTATGAACAATACCTTTTGAATAAATGGTAGCAAGCCATACTTCGTGACTGTTTTTCAATTTCTTTAATTTTCAAAGTGACTTCGTGTAGTTGTATGTTCACACGACGAAGTGTTAACACCTCAATCTGCTGCGTATGAACAAGACCTTTTGAATAAATGGTAGCAAGCCATACTTCGTGACTGTTTTTCAATTTCATTAATTTTCAAAGTGACTTCGTGTAGTTGTATGTTCACATAACGAAGTGTTAACACCTCAATCTGCTGCGTATGAACAAGACCTTTTGAATAAATGGTAGCAAGCCATACTTCGTGACTGTTTTTCAATTTCATTAATTTTCAAAGTGACTTCGTGTAGTTGTATGTTCACATAACGAAGTGTTAACATCTCAATCTGCTGCGTATGAACAATACCTTTTGAATAAATGGTAGCAAGCCATACTTCGTGACTGTTTTTCAATTTCATTAATTTTCAAAGTGACTTCGCGTAGTTGTATGAACACATAACGAAGTGTTAACATCTCAATCTGCTGAGTATGAACAATACCTTTTGAATAAATGGTAGCAAGCCATACTTCGTGACTGTTTTTCAATTTTATTAATTTTCAAAATGACTTCGTGTAGTTGTATGTTCACATAACGAAGTGTTAACATCTCAATCTGCTGCGTATGAACAATACCTTTTGAACAAATGGTCGCAAGACTTACTTCGTGGCAGTTTTATAATGTTTATTAATCTTCAAAGTGACTTCGCGTGGTTGTATGAACACATAACGAAGTGTTAACACCTATGTCTGCCACACGGGATGTATACGACTGACAGTAGGCCAACTGCCTTGTTATCACCTCGGATTAGGCTTCTCCCCTTGATGAGAGAAAGTCTGGAGCGCCTTCAACATTAGATCGCCCCTGCCGCTTCTCTTCTTCACCTCCATCACGGTTGGAAACATCAGGCCTTGTTGAATACGTGATAAGGCAATTTCTCCCCACCGTCGGACTAAAGGTTTGAGATCATTGACTTTCGCACACCCCCTTTTCGTGAATCGTCCCTAGAATTACTGATATCGACATACCCTTAGAACTAAGTTTGGTAAGAAAAAAAAAGAAATTCCTTAATTACTCAGTGTTGGCCCTTCGGCCTGAAAAATAAATTTAATCTGGAACTGACTTTTGAAATATTTAAATACTTAAGGCTCATATAAATGTACAATAGTGATCACTGTTTATTTTAATTAGTTGGCCACCCTAGAAAGTAAGACTATTCTTAATCATCAAACATCACCATCATTACCTCATATCACACTAACCCATATGTACCATTATATCTCTAATTAAATTTGTCTCTCTTTCACAAAGGAATATACAGTTTTGTTCTGGTCACGCTCGCTGTTTCTCAATTATCCACCTGTATTCCCTCTGAGAATCAAAGAAATGCTCTACCGTGTGTCCTAGCCGGACGATAGTGGATCCAGCAGAAGCAAAAGATCTGGTATGGATTTAATTTTATGAACAACAACAATGATTTGTATCTCATTTCATTACAGTAGGTACTGGTACGTATATTTAAATATATTCAATACACATACGAATCGTATCGTAATTTCAATCATATGGATGTATTGACAATTTACTTACACTATAGTTAATAATAAATATATAACAATTATTTAAGATCTATTTTCGTTACATTCATTAAAATACTTATCACTTTTTTAAAGCGATTATTAAATTAATTATAGTTTTGTCGTCACTAAATCTTCGCTGTCATTTGTAATGTCATAGTTTCCACTCATGACATCGTTCTTCATGATGGGATTAAAATTTTCGTCAAAAGGAACAAAATATGTTCTGACATAACCAGCACCCTTGACAAAAGTCAATCCCCTATATTGTGTCAATATTCCTTGCCGATCTAAAGCGATAGCAGTCACTTCAGTTACCTGAAAAAAAGATTGTTTAAGAAAATAACATTTTGTATGACTATTAGATTATTCAAAATCAGTTGATTATTCAACCCTCATGAAGTTGATTAAAATAAGATTAAGATCAGCTTCAGACTTAACAAATCTTTGTGATTAAATGTAAAGTAAAATAAAGTTTATATTATGATCAAGTGTTGATATACCAATATATTTTTAAGATTAAGGCAAGATATCATCATATTAAGCACGTGTCATGACTTGCCCCCCCCCCCCAGGTTTTTATAAAGTACCTACGCTTAATGATCACAATATTTCATTCCCATCCCTTTGCCTGGGTACTTGAGTGTTTAAAAGTGCTTGAGACATCTAACATTCAAACCTGAAAATTGTCCTGTCTGAATCATTTATATATATATATATATATATATAGTTATATATATATATATATATATATATATATATATATATATATATATATATATATATATATATATATATATATATATATATATATATATATATATATATATATATATATATATATATGGAAGCAAATGCAGCAGACAGAAGTACGTACTCATAGGTATCCTTGAAGAGATCTCAAGTAGAGATAGAGGGATCCCTCTATCTCTACTTGAGATCTCTTCAAGGATACCTATGAGTACGTACTTCTGTCTGCTGCATTTGCTTCCACACATACCTAGCATGTGTTTAATGCAGAAAAACTATCCCATCATATATATATATATATATATATATATATATATATATATATATATATATATATATATATATATATATATATATATATATATATATATATATATATATATATATATATATATATATATATATATATATATATATATATATATATATATATATATATATATATATATATATATATATATATATATATATATATATATATATATATATATATATATTATATATATTATATATATATATATGTATATATATATATATATATATATATATATATATATATATATATATATATATATATATATATATATATATATATATATATATATATATATATATATATATATATATATATATATATATATATATATATATATATATATATTATATATATATATATATATATATATATATATATATATATATATATATATATATATATATATATATATATATATATATATATATATATATATATATATATATATATATATATATATATATATATATATATATATAAATATATATATATATATATATAAATATATATATATATATATATATATAGGGATCCCTCTATCTCTACTTGAGATCTCTTCAAGGATACCTATGAGTACGTACTTCTGTCTGCTGCATTTGCTTCCACACATACCTAGCATGTGTTTAATGCAGAAAAACTATCCCATCATATATATATATATATATATATATATATATATATATATATATATATATATAATATATATATATATATATATATATATATATATATATATATATATATATATATATATATATATATATATTGCAAGGTATGGTGGTGTATGAGAAAAGAAAAAGAGAAGCTAAAATTATACACACCATAAAACCTTACCACCAGCAGTCAGCGATATTGCAATGAGACTCATTTAAAATAATGCGAATATCTCAGTATCTCAGGGCGTGTTGTTTATTGAGTAAGACAAAAAAAAGAATATATTTAAGTATCAAATAAGAATTTTCTGTTCAATGAAACAGTAATTAAAACATGAAAAGCTGAGTCAGATGTGATTGTAGGGAAGACCAAGTGATGAAAGAAACGCACAAATACAAAAGAAATTACAATTTATTGTTATCATGGTTGGCAAGGAGTGTTAAATATGATACAGTTATCTACGTTACCTGAACTAAGCTAAATATTTGACATTTTAATAAAATAATTTAATTCTTAAATTACAATTTACAAGTTTTTAAATGTTTTTCTAGACCATGTGGTGTATTATAAAAAGAAATATCAGACATGACATAATTAAACAGATTCAACTAAATTTTCAAATGATATCAGTATTTCATATGTTTTTTTTATAATAACCAATAAATGAAACAGTTTTAGGAATTTCCATCTTCTTGAAGATGATCAGCAGATACAATTTTTGAAGAAAACTACCATCGTAGTATTTACGTCGATTTGAAGTACAATTTACAGGTGTTTTAGTCCTTATCAAGTCATGATGTGCAAATATGAGCATGCCCCAACCATGATATTTAAAATTATTCATTTTCAGTCATCCATGGTGTACATAGTAAAGTACACCAATGTTGAAGAATGATGAAAAGACAGCATGAACAAACAAGATAAAGTAAAGAAGAAAGCAAAGAAGCAAGGAACAAAAGACAAAGGTCAAAGAACAAAGGTCAAAGGCAAAGGAGGCGGTTATATTTCCTGCAAGAATTCAGTTAAATTAGCGAACGTGACTCATGCCAGATATTTTATATAGACGAGGATCGATGAAATTAGATAGAGAACTTACCCAGCCTCCTTTAAACTTAAATTTCCCGTCTTTGCAGGGTCTCACGCATTTTGACGCCATGTGACACATCGTGTCGGCTGTCAGCGTTGAAAAAGGAAGGCATAGATATTTCGACCCGCCTAGCTAATCCGTTCACGACTGTGTTCGCCTTACAACTTTTTTAGAAATATTGCCAATATTGCGACGTGCGTTCGTTTAAGACATTTTTATAAACATTAAATTAAAATTATTAAATAGTGACGTGTAAATACAAAATAACGTCACATACCTCCTCTGTTAACAAAAAAAAGAAAAAAAAGTGTTTTGATAGTAAATTTGAAAAACAGAAATTAGTGAATATAACTGGCATAAGTCCCATGTTCTCCAACTCAACCGAATCCCGCGAGGAAAAACACCTACAATTTAAGGATAAGGAAAATGTTAGAGTTCAAATGACACAAGTCTATGTCGCTGATAACGACATATCCTCGTCATTTAAATAACTGGTGGCAGATCTGGAACAGTTACATAATAAAAAATAACAAAAATTATCCACCATAAAAATATATAAAATTCTTAAACTAGCTGAAACAGAAAATTTTCATATTAAATAAAAATTCCAAATTTTGACATACTTGCTGTCAAGATTACTATTCATTTAAATGAAACCCCTCTGTTCATAAAACAGACGTAATAACAATTATAATACAGTATTTACAGATCTAGTGGTGAACGTTTTCAGTCCACTCACGTTTGATTATTTAACCCCTTCAATGACACTCCCGAGAAGCGTTCATTATTTTTTTTTTTTATCGATGGAAAACTAAGGAAACCCCATCTTAGCTTTTCGTCTTGTCTCCATATTGTGAGCTTGGATTAGCTATCATTTGTGCTAATTCTCATTGTGAGCTAGAATCTGCGGAAGAGGCTCTCATGTTGAAACAGAATCACTCAGATACCATGTATCTTCAAGCGTGATACAGTTATCGTGAGTCCATCCTATAAACACCTTAACTCACGATAAAAAAAATTTCATCATAGGGAAAATTTAAAGTTCAGAATATTTTCCCAGTTAAAACAGCATCATAGTCATCATATCAAATTGTGAGCTTAGCTCAGTATCATACATGCAAGTCTTAATTGTAAGCCAAGAAATGTGAAAGCTAACATGTAAATTTGTCTATGAAAGATTTATGTGTCAGACATAGCAAATGTAAAATATCATTATTTTAATAATCATTATCAATAACTATAAACATCAGTTATCATGAGTACCTCCTATAAACACCTTACCCATGATAAGAAAATTCATCGGGAAGATAAATGCATGAAATTTATCCACTTTGATCCCAGATGAAAAACATTTTTATATTAAACAAAAGAAATTTTATACCAGCATCTTATTTCTCCATAACAAATAATAATATAATGCAATTTCAAAATTAATATTTCAAGAATGTGATATAAGTCCAGTATCGAATTTGCATTACACTATTTTAATCATAACAGAATTCAATCTTATCTAAAATGTTGTTATATATCATGGTATTAGAGATCAGGTTTGGTAATAGATTACCCAATATGTCATACATAAAAGCATCAGCTAGATAGAACATCAGAAATGTAATATCTAATGACTAAATTTAATAAAAATTTATAACGTCTAATAAATTGTAACTCTTTCTATTGCACAGCAAGTGTGTCTCCTCATGTATGTCATGTAACAGTGTCTCTTCGTCATGATTAAGGACACTAGTACATACAAAATTATATAAAAAATAATCTACAAAATGACAAGAATTGAGAAAATTTATAACATTCAATAATTTGTAATATCTTCTATCGCACACCAAGTGTGTCACCTCATGTATCTCATGTGACAGTGTCTCTTTGTTATGATTAAGGACACTAGTCCATGCAAGGTTATATAAAAATAGTCTACAGAATGATAAGATTTGAGAAAATTTATAACGTTCAACAATTTGTAATTTCTTCTATCGCACACCAAGTGTGTCACCTCATGTATTTCATGTGACAGTGTCTCTTTGTTATGATTAAGGACACTAGTCCATGCAAGGTTATAAAAAAATAGTTTACAGAATGATAAGATTTGAGAAAATTTATAACGTTCAACAATTTGTAATTTCTTCTATCGCACACCAAGTGTGTCACCTCATGTATTTCATGTGACAGACAATGATCAGTGTCTCTTCGTTTTGATTACATCAGACATCTAGTTGACCAAACTAAATCTCCAGATGCAGTCTACGATAACTGAGTTGGTCGACACAGTTATCTGGAAGAAGACCATGGCATTACATGCACGTGATACCATAGATATAACTCTTATATGGTAGAAAAATGAGTGAATTATCAAATAAATTTCCTATTATTGTAATAAAAAAAAAAGAATATAGTGGCATTTCAGTATTTTAAGTTATACCATGACATATAACAATCAATTTCATATTACAATATGAAATTGGTATTTATAAACAAGAACATTACATATACAGTAACCTACATGAAATAAAAGTAGCTCTACATACAAACTTTTATCAAATTGATATACTTAGGTTTTCATTCAGGATCATATTTACCATCAACACAATCTGTATGACATATACTAGACAATTTTCCTTGGAAAATATCGGTTTTATAGTCCAACATCTAAACAATATAGGATAACATTTTAATATAAAAAAGCAAGTACAATGTAGCTCTACAAATTTTGACATAAAAATAGAACTAACTCATCTGAATGAAAACAAAAGTATATGACATCTCAATATTGTGAAGAAATACTCCATCACAGCATTCCCCACAATATAATTAAATTTAAATTTGTCGAGGAACCCATCATATTAAACATATGCCATCAGAGTACCAATATGTTCCTCGAGAAATTTCTCATTATAAAAAAAACAGTATATTTACAGTGTAAACATTTATCAATGTTTGATTAATTTGGTCATCTGACACATTATAATCCTGAGAATGATAATAGCACTAAGCAGATATGGATGTCATGTATTGGCAATGAAAACATACAAATTATATGATACAGTTGTATCATACTGATGATACAGACATCAAAAATTTTAATATTAATCTGGTTTTAAGAGATCCTTAATGTGAAAGTTCCCTACAGACTTATTTTGTTCATTCGCTAATGTATAAACTACAGGTGATATTTTTGCTATAATTTTGTTTCTAACAAAGCGTGGAGCTAATTTTGATGAAAAGAATTCAGCGCCTTTGGAGTTTACAAAATTTCTCCGGTAGACAAAGTCACCTACATTATAAGAGCGTTCTACCCTATTTTTGTTATACAAAGTGGCATTGCGTTTAAAAGCTGCCATAAGATTCTTCTGAACTTCAAAAAAACAATTCTTAATTCATCTAGCATTTCAGCATAATCATGGGGCTTTTCTATTTGCATATCATCTACTGAGATGGGTCCAGGTTGATACCTTTGATGCATCTCACCTGACAGAATTTGTTCACGACCGTGAAAAAGAAAATAAGGTGTATATCCCGTTGAGATATTTACAGTACCATTCATATAACGCAGCAGCATACTTTGATGAAATAATCAATTTATAATTTTCATAAAGCTATAAATTCAAAACTAAGTAACTACTTCAAAACTTTAAGCAAAGTATTAATCAATTAAAAATTACATTCGTAAGAAAGTTGATTTCAAAATCAAATTAATCAAATTTAAAAGCATAATGTTGGATTTGTTCGCCACTTGTTCAAATACACAAAATAGAAATCATCACAGTGCGCCCAATGCCAAACAGTTGAACACCCAAGGCTGAACAAGATTATTAAACAGAAATCTGTCCATCCAAAGCCTATCCAAAAATCCGACACCGCACTACACCGCAATATAATTTCATCCTTGTAATTGATTCGTCATCTATACGTTCCATTTTTAAAGAAATTTTATATTGTGGAAATGTCAAAAGAAAGTACAGAAACGTACGAATGATTTTATAACATCAGCTTATTACTCACAATATAGGATGATTTGATACAACATGATTAATTATTCGTACCGAAAACAATAATCTTTGTAATGTGTATGACAATTACAAAAAAAAGAAGAGTTCCTTTATAAGATTAACATATTAGCATACGCTACATTATTTCCAATCAATATACAATCATATCTAACAATTACAATTATTTCATAACTCAGAACCAACTATTTAGTTGCAGCACGAGTAGTCATGCAACTACATAAGTTTTCCTCCCGCCGTATAGATGGCGTTAATTACACTTTTGACAAAGAATATAATTAATTTTCATTTATTTTATCTTTAAAACAGTATTATATCCCCGACATTAATTTTAATGATTGTTAATCATTTCTAAAATAAACTACAATGATTATAGTCAGTAAAATGTCAAATAGATTATACAAAAAGTGTATTGTTATACATAAAAGATTCTATCATTTGAACGATGAGTTCCATAACATTTCAGAATTATTGACATTACTTTCTATTGAATAACCAGCGTAACATGTTGTTGTAGGTCGATACTGTGTACCACACATTAGACAACATAAATATAATATGAAACATTAAACAATTTATTCATAATAGAAACAAGACTCATTTCCATATAAAAATGAAGTTATTATCATCAAGAAGCAACATTACATTTGGTAAATTCAAACTAAATCATTCTCAGAGATGACAATATTACATCATAAGTTTATGTCAGACCAAATTAATAAACATGGAATACCTTAAATAAGAAATAGACCAAAATCCATATAGAAATATCATCTCTCCGAGCCTTGATTTTTTGTGATTATACAGCAGATTCAAATTCAGCATTCCCAAAAAATATTTCATAGAATTCACCAACACTTTCCATCTGTAAAAGTGAAAATATTTAATTGCATATTCATTACAATCATAAACAAAACTCCCTATAGCACACATTGATTTGAGATTCAATTTAAAAGAACATTTTCAGTTATTATTTTATACAACATAGCTGAACTTTTAACATCACAAATTGAGAAAAAACACATGTTCCCAACAGAGAATAAAAACTCCAATTGTTTTAAAACACCATTTCCTTTTAATTATATTGATTCAACATGAATTAAGAAAACTTTTTATTATTAACCAAGAGTATTATAACAATAATCTCATTATTTTAAAAGACATTGATTATTTTCACTTGTTACAAGAAAAAAATATTAACTGCCATGCAACAATGTTCACTGCCTGCAGGTATCAGACAGACTTCTTTTGGTAATTACCACAACAATCTCCTAATTAATTTCTACCCCACATATGATTTTTATAATTATTTTTTACAAGTTCAAATTTTATGACCGACCCAAGAAAAATGTATACTATGTTGTATGTTAGCAAAAAGGAAAATTACAACGCTTATAAAGATTCATATTTTTTTATCTATAACATAGGTATTCAACATTAAAAATGCAAACCAAACATGAAATAACATTTAGCACAGTCCAACGACAAATTAAAATTATACAACCTGATGCTTTTTGAAGACAGTTTCAATTATAAAAATTTGATACCCTCATTATGTATGTTCAGTTAAAATGTGACATTTTAATTATGAAATCAGAAAAATAATTCTAATCAATTTATAGATTTACAAAAAAATAGACATTAATAATAATTGATGACAACTCAAGTTTTGTACTGAAAAGAAAGTGAATTTTCATGTTATAGTCCTGACGACATTTAATTATTTATTAGTTTACAATACAACCTGATTGAGTAGATTTCTTGAATGGTATTTCTCGAATAAGACTGGTCATAATGGGCTCTTCCACACTTTCTAGAAATAGTTTGGTTGACTTCTGGTCATCTCCTGAATATAATCTCACAGCTCGGCTTTCATGACGATGGATTCTGCGCAGTCCTCAGATTAAGGATGGGTTTAAGGAAGGAAAGGAATCGCTACCACAAAGTACACGAACTAATTATCAATTTTACGTTCTCTACAAACACTAATCTGTCCCACACAAACATCTGACTTTAAAAAGAGTTATAGAATGGGCGCCAGTCTTACAATCAATAAAAATAAAAAATACAAATGGAATTTAAATCCTAATAGTCCGCGCTCTTCAATTTTTTTAAAAAATCCTGCCCCACTTTGGGCCGACAATTGCAAGGTATGGTGGTGTATGAGAAAAGAAAAAGAGAAGCTAAAATTATACACACCATAAAACCTTACCACCAGCAGTCAGCGATATTGCAATGAGACTCATTTAAAATAATGCGAATATCTCAGTATCTCAGGGCGTGTTGTTTATTGAGTAAGACAAAAAAAAGAATATATTTAAGTATCAAATAAGAATTTTCTGTTCAATGAAACAGTAATTAAAACATGAAAAGCTGAGTCAGATGTGATTGTAGGGAAGACCAAGTGATGAAAGAAACGCACAAATACAAAAGAAATTACAATTTATTGTTATCATGGTTGGCAAGGAGTGTTAAATATGATACAGTTATCTACGTTACCTGAACTAAGCTAAATATTTGACATTTTAATAAAATAATTTAATTCTTAAATTACAATTTACAAGTTTTTAAATGTTTTTCTAGACCATGTGGTGTATTATAAAAAGAAATATCAGACATGACATAATTAAACAGATTCAACTAAATTTTCAAATGATATCAGTATTTCATATGTTTTTTTTATAATAACCAATAAATGAAACAGTTTTAGGAATTTCCATCTTCTTGAAGATGATCAGCAGATACAATTTTTGAAGAAAACTACCATCGTAGTATTTACGTCGATTTGAAGTACAATTTACAGGTGTTTTAGTCCTTATCAAGTCATGATGTGCAAATATGAGCATGCCCCAACCATGATATTTAAAATTATTCATTTTCAGTCATCCATGGTGTACATAGTAAAGTACACCAATGTTGAAGAATGATGAAAAGACAGCATGAACAAACAAGATAAAGTAAAGAAGAAAGCAAAGAAGCAAGGAACAAAAGACAAAGGTCAAAGGCAAAGGAGGCGGTTATATTTCCTGCAAGAATTCAGTTAAATTAGCGAACGTGACTCATGCCAGATATTTTATATAGACGAGGATCGATGAAATTAGATAGAGAACTTACCCAGCCTCCTTTAAACTTAAATTTCCCGTCTTTGCAGGGTCTCACGCATTTTGACGCCATGTGACACATCGTGTCGGCTGTCAGCGTTGAAAAAGGAAGGCATAGATATTTCGACCCCGCCTAGCTAATCCGTTCACGACTGTGTTCGCCTTACAACTTTTTTAGAAATATTGCCAATATTGCGACGTGCGTTCGTTTAAGACATTTTTATAAACATTAAATTAAAATTATTAAATAGTGACGTGTAAATACAAAATAACGTCACAATATATATATATATATATATATGTATATATATATATATATATATTATATTATATATAATATATATATATATATATATATATATATATATAGTATATATATATATATATATATATATATATATATATATATATATATATATATATATATATATATATATATATATATATATATATATATATATATATATATATATATATAATATATATATATATATATATATATATATATATATATATATATATATATATATATATATATATATATATATATATATATATATATATATATATATATATAATATAATATATATATATATATATATATATATATATATATATATATATAATATAATATATATATATATATATATATATATATATATATATATATAATATATATATATATATATATATATATATATATATATATATATATATATATATATATATATATATATATATATATATATATATATATATATATATATATATGTTTAATCTAAGGTTTTCGCGAGTACAAAATATGTTATTATTAAGTATTTGGGGATAACCCGCGTCAAATTATGATTCCCGAGAGAATCAGTCGTCTGCCGACGTTCGTCTGAATCACATCAGACATTTTCTAAAGGCGCCTTGTTAATAAATTTTCGTCTCGAGGGATAGTGCACGCACGTCCGTTCGAGTCGAAAGCTTACTACCAAGTACTATCCCTCACTATCCCTCTGCACTATCCCTCGAGACGAAAATTTATTAACAAGGCGCCTTTAGAAAATGTCTGATGTGATTCAGACGAAACGTCGGCAGACGACTGATTCTCTCGGGAATCATAATTTGACGCGGGTTATCCCCAAAATACTTAATAATAACATATATATATATATATATATATATATATATATATATATATATATATATATATATATATATATATATATATATATATATATATATATATATATATATATATATATATATATATATATATATATATATATATATATATATATATATATATATATATATATATATATATATATATATATATATATATATATATATATATATATATATATATATATATATATATATATATATATATATATATATATATATATATATATATATATATATATATATATATATATATATATATATATATATATATATATATATATATATATATATATATATATATATATATATATATATATATATATATATATATATATATATATATATATATACATACATTAATTAATTCAATTCTACTTTAAATAGATAAGCCATGATATATTATGTGTGCCTTTAGTAAATTAAGAGGATATAATTATAGTATATTTTGAAAATAATTTCCTTAATACCATCAAAAGATATGTCTTTGAAATAAGGAACAGTTTGTATGTAATTATCGACGAAGTTTGTATGTACATCTATATTCTATTGCATGAGTTTTTTTTACTCTCCACACTATGGAATAGGGGAGAGTCATGATTTCACAATTTTTAAGCGTATTTTTTTATTTCAATTTCTCAACGGGTATCATGTAGAAAGTGCACATAGTGAGTTTCGTCATGATGTGTTTGTATGCGCCGGCGTACGGCCGCCCAAGCCGTACTCTGCAGCCCAATCTATAAGTCCGATTGACTTCACATTGATATCATATGTGTTAAGTCCATAAACTTAGAGCTGATTAGTTTTCCATAGACAACGGTTCATTTTTTCTCAATGTTTCTTTATGATTTCATATATTAAAACTGAAAAAATGCTCTTACGACCAGGAAATTAGAGATATTTTAATTTGGTTTCAAAAATTAAATTTTATTTAATGGATTTTTGTATGAAACTTATATGTAACAAGAGAATTTTTTATGTTTGTCAATGTTCAGTTCTTTGATTTTATATTGATATAAGAATATTAATAGCTTGAACTTAGAACTGATTAGCTTTTCATAGATATCATAAAATTTCTTCATATGATATCACGTGTCAAAATTGTCAAAATGCTCTACCGCTTTAAAACAAAATTTATCTGTTTTTTTAAGTATTTCATACACCATAAGCATTTTTCACCATACTGCGTTAATAGTTTGTCTATCTTAACATAAAAATATACTATCGTTAGAAAATTTATATTCCTGGTAGTAAAATTTAGTATGAATAAAAATGTATATAATAAGATAAATTTCTTATGTATGGAAAAGTTCAGTAATTTGATTTCATGTTATAATGTAAAGAGCTTGAACAAAGAACTGATTAGCTTTCCATAAATAACAAAAAATTCTTCATATGATATCACGTGTCAAAATTGTCAAAATGCTCTAACGCTCTTTAAAACAGAATTTATCTAGCTGCTTTTATTAAAATATTTCATACAACACTAGTTGCATGTAACATATGAGATCCAACTGTCGATGGCGATAGTATGCATAATCAAAGAATACGTACCAAACTATAAACAACACAAAGTAATAAATATTTGAAGATATTTTATTTTCTATTTAAAACATGTAGGTATGTTTGTCAGGATAGGATAGTATGGAGGTCAGTCTGTTTTTACTACAAAGAATATGAAAACAGTATGATGGTATGTATGTATGTTTGGAGATTTAAGTATCAAACTATTAAGTCTTCTTACATATTGTGTATAGGCGACTACCATACAAATTGTATGAAGTGATGTAGTCACTAAATTCAATTTTTATAAAAATTGTTAAAAAAAATTTGAGATGTGGTAATACAATGTTACCACATCCCCCAAATACAATGTTGCCACATCCCAAAGTAATTTGATTTCATATTATAATGTAAAGAGCTTGAACAAAGAACTGATTAGCTTTCCATAAATTACAAAAAAAATCTTCATATGATATCACGTGTCAAAATTTTCAAAATGCTCTCGCGTTCTTTAAAACAATATTTATCTGCTTTTAGTAAAATATTTCATACAAAATAAGCATTCTTCACCATACTGCATTAATAGTTTGTCTATCTGAATATAAAAATATACTATCGTTAGAAAATTTATATTCCTGGTAGTAAAATTTAGAATGAATAAAATATTTCATATAACATAAGCATATTTTACCATATTGAAATTGTCAACATTTGAAGATGAAAAAATAAACGCTTACTATGGTGTTGAGAGTTTAGTGTTGGCCACAACCCACTCGTTTTTTTTTATTTGAATTTGTTTAATACTTTTCTATTAAAATTAGTTATAGTAAACCCCTTTTTTATATTTTTACTGTAAGTAACTTAAAAACTACAAAGCCTATGAAGTAGATTTTTACTTCAATCGAAAGAGAATATGAAAATCTACCGGCTGAGTTTTTTATTATTATGATATTTGAACAACTATTCTTGCTATTTAAAAAAAACTCCATTTTTGTACGATGTCGTATATCACATATCAGGTGATATACAATATTTTTTCGTGTTTCATACATTAGAAGTTAATTTAGTGTACATTTTTGCGTACATCCATATATCCAGGGTATACAAGGGCCTTTAGACAAATATGCATCGTAGAACTAACAACTAAGCAAAAGCGTCCTTTTACATGTATCATAAAACGGAGCTTGATTTTTTTTTTTGACATTTTGTAAAGGTTTGACATTTTTAAATTAATAAACCTATTAAAATCCACTCAATATATTCAGATCAATTAATAGATGACATACAAAAACTACATGTTATAGTAAGATTATTTGTCCTTTTTGTGCACAAAAATAAGCACTGAAAATAATCTTCTTCTTGGAAAATAAGAATATTTAAAACAAATGAGTAATAAAACCTGAATTTTTCCCGTTTCTCCGGTAGAATCCATTCTTGACGACATATTGACGGCGTTACCCCAAATGTCATATAATGGTTTAAGAGAACCCACCACACCAGCTGTTACCTCTCCATGTGATATTCCTGTAATCATTATACATATAAATACATATTGCGAATTTATGTCTAGTCTCATCAACCATTCAAGTATTCTACCACATAATTTTGTTGGTTCAAGCATTGTGATCATACGATATAGGTATATATAAAATTATTTCGTGAAGGTTAACTAATAATCTTTGACAATATTGGAGGTTTTATCATTGCCCATTTGAGACAAAATCTTGTCAAAATTATTTTATTTCATTTTATTTTTGTTTTAATTATTACACATTTACGGCTTCAAAGCCTATTTATAATAAAAACCAACAAGTATACAAAAGATCATCAAATTTAAATAAAATTACAACAAACATAATACTATAAATTATCAATTACAAATTTATAAGATTAAAACTTCAAATTTAAAATAGAAATTCAACAAACATAATAATATTAATTATCAATTGTTAAACACAATTCATATTTAAAAACATAAAACAATAATTAGAAAACCCAAACACAACGATTACTAGATATGTAAAACTAACAAAAATGAGATCATTATTTACAAGTAATGAGTTATAAAGTTTAAAATTTTAGATTTGAAAATAGAGAAATCGTCGGCAAATATATCAGTCTATGTAGCCTTGGTATAGGTGAGTGGTAGGTATAGTTTCTCAGGGAATGGCTCTCACGAAACATAACACACTGTCTTGTGGTAGTTGGTTGGATTTAGTTTAATATGATCTTATAAAAATAATTTGCATGCTAAAAATGAACAAAAAAAATAGTTATCCAACTGTCGATTTGGTCAGGAGAACTTTGTTCTCTTAACATATCGACAATGTTTCAAGCCAGGATACGCGAGAATTGTATGGACGGTCTACTTTTTTCTCGGCTTTTCCAACTTTGAAGTCAAAAAATACCAACTAAGAGGCTTAGCAGCATATATGTTCCACATACGGATTTACAAAGTATTCGGAGTAGAACATTTCGTGTGTGTGTGTGTGTGTGTGTGTGTGTGTGTGTGTGTGTGTGTGTGTGTGTGTGTGTGTGTGTGTGTGTGTGTGTGTGTGTGTGTGTGTGTGTGTGTGTGTGTGTGTGTGTGTGTGTGTGTGTGTGTGTGTGTGTGTGTGTGTGTGTGTGTGTGTGTGTGTGTGTGTGTGTGTGTGTGTGTGTGTGTGTGTGTGTGTGTGTGTGTGTGTGTGTGTGTGTCCCTTATAACTTTTGATCCACTCAATTTACAGAGCCCAAAATTTCAGAATATATAAACAATAATTATAGGCCTACAAAACTTTTATACTCAGAATTTTGAATTTTTGTTTCAGTCAAATAAGTTTTTTCAAAAAAAATCCAGGGTTTCTCAAACATTTTTATAAGGAAAAATATTTTTTTTATGATAAATTTATGAGTTTAACTGCCTATATTTCCAATTTTTTTAAAAATATCGAAAAAAGCCGAAACACCCCAACTAGATAATTTAATTTTCTATAAAAAATAGAAACATTTTATTAGCACATCTCAAACTTTTTTTAACAATTTTTACAAAAATTGAATTTAGTGACGTCATCGCTTCATACAATTTGTATGGCAGTCGCCTATACACAATATCTAAGAAGACTTAATAGTTTGATACTTAATCTCCAAACATACATACAAACCGTCATGCTGTTTTTATATTCCGGGTTCGGAAAAAAAGACTGACCTCCATACTATCCTATCTTGACATACATACCTACACGTGTTGTATAGAAAACAAAATATCTTTGCATATGTTGTTCATAGTTTGCACACATAGATGGCTCTAGTAAAAATTCCTTATTTTCAAGCGAAAAGATTTTCAGTATTACAATATATAGAACTTTCAAAATTGAATTGATAGGGATCTCATTAAAAAAGGCATAATTGGTGAACGTTGCGCAAGCGCATAAAGTGATCACGTAAACCAGCCAATGACAGGTCTTAAGCCCTGTAGGTGCCTTGATTTCCCGGTTCTCCTACAGTAAATATTCCAACTTCGTCTCTATTGAGATAATTAAAAATCTGTTAAAATATTTAATAATTTGGATTTATTGGTTTATAGTTTGGTACTTATTCTTCAACTATACATACTATCGCTATCGACAGTTGGATCTCATGTGTTACATGCAACTAGTTTTTATAAAACGACAAATTACAATGCTCCCATATTAATCGCTTGGATACCATTGAGGATCACAATGGGTCTTGTCCGATAGATGAGCGGTTTGTGAATGGCTCGTGTATGTATACCACGACATATCGTCATTGTATAATAAGACAACTACTCGCATTGAAATATCTGTAACGATAACCATAAATGTGTTCTTACCTATCCTTAGATTAGTTCCTTGAAAACTTTGGAATGCTCCTTTATTGAATTTTGACAACTCCTTCATCATATTCATGGCAAATTTAATCATTGTTATGACAACGTCGTCTTCATACATCTCGGGATCCCTCATGATAGGTCCATCCATGGATCTTTCGTTGGAAGAAAGTGAGTCTCTTCTTCCTGGTTCTAGTCCACAGGCAGCCATATAAGTCCAACCAGCCATTTTTATCTTTTCGACTTTCAGATGCCTTTCTTGATCTGAGAGAAGTAACTGAAATTATATTGAACATTTTTTTTAATTGCACATACGCAAAAATTGAATTGTTTCCCTATCGGGAGTCAAATAATATTTTTAATGACAAACTTTTTTTACATCTCAATAGAGACGAAGTAAGGATATTATAGAAGAACCAGGAACTCAAGGCACCTACAGGGCTTACGATCTGTCATCGGCTTGTTTACACGATCACTTTATACGCTTGCGCAACGTTCACCATTTATGCCTTCTTGTTGAGTTCCCTTATCAATGTATTTTTTTGAAAGTTCTATATATTTTGAATAATGTGTAAAAATTCACCTGAAAATAAGACATTATTACTATTGACATCTATGAAGTAGCGAAGAAACCTTTTTGTAAGGCCATCTATTGAGAAATTTGATAAGGGATAAAGAATAATTTGATAAGGAATATTGAGATAAGGGAACTCAATAAGAAGGCATTATTGGTGAACGTTGCGCAAGCGCATAAAGTGTTCACGTAAACCAGCCGGTGACAGTTCGTAAGCCCTGTAGGTGCCTTGTGTTCCTGGTTCTTCTATAATATCCCAACTTCGTCTTTATTGAGATGTTAAAAAGTTTGTCAATAAAAATGAAATTGTATTGTTATGTAGCATTGTTGATTTATTTGGAAAATAAGTACTTCGTGTGTATTATTGACACTCAAACAGTACAACTAAATAATGAGTTTTTTTCGGTAAGATTCGAAAAAAATCCGAAATTGAATATTAGAATACTTCTTCATTCGTCCTTTTCCTCATGACTGAGGATAGCGGCTGTAGTCTGTCGCCACACGTATGGCCCGCCTCCATGCCAATCTGTTTTGGGCTGAACGCAGAGCACCAGTCACCAATTAAAATACTACGTTTTTGATAATATATAATTTATATTTATAATTTTATACGCTGATTGCTATTTTTTCTTATCAGAACATTATCAATACTACTCACCAACTCTAAGATAAGACAAAATAGCTATCGGTGGAAATTTAACTCAAAAAATAATTTTTGAATCAAAAGAATTATTACACAATTATTGCTTTTGTAATTTAAGTAGTTCAAAAATATACATTATTGTTGTATAATAATTTGTTTTCATTATCTACCTATCTTGTATACCAACGTTATGTTGTGTGAATAAATGACTAACCTTATCGAAATCAGAAATCAATTGATCGAGGATTTTCAACATTGTTCTCTCCGGGACTTCGTTTTCATCTTCAACGCCTAGTTTATAGTCTGTGAGAGATGCGAACATCACAGCTACATTGGTATATTCTTCATAATATAATTCATCTTGGCCGCGAGAACCATTCAAATATATTGATGCTAAAATAAAATATGTAGAACCATATAAATTGCAAATTTTCAATTTATTAAAAAACTCTTGACTCTCCCATAGTTTAACAATAATACATACTTTACATTTTCAAGGCTTCTGGTCGTGGATACAAGTAAATAAATAAATAATAAACTTTTACTACGAAAAAAACACGATATTATACAAAGTGTGGCGGAGTTATGGCTAGTGAGAAATTTTCGTCAGTCAACCGCACTAGCATACGTACACCAACACTTTAAAAAAATATATAAATATATTACAAGTTAAAATAAAAACAAAAATATATAACAACATGAATTCAAAAAGTTAGTAAAAAGAGCCTGGGCGCTATATTTGATTTAATTACATCTCAAATGTGTTCTTCAAATATAACAATCAAAAAACCAGTTAAAGAGAAAAATAAACAATCCAGTTAAAGAGAAAAATATGTAGAATAAAAGACGTTAATAACTTATGCGTTTGAAAAAACACCGTACATGTAATATTTGTTTTGGACGTGATTGTATCGAAGCATTTTGTAGCTGTTTATGAGGGTCTAACACCAGAGGTTACCACGATATATATTTTGAAAGTGAAACTCAAGGCAAAAAGGGGAAACCCCTTGACTAAGGGTTATTGGTGTCATGGATTTGAACCTTTTCCCAAAATCATGTGAATTTTTTTCTAATGCATAACGCATTATTTAAATTTTAACTTTAATCCTTTAAATCCAAATCAACATTTCGATTGATGGTTTATTGAGGTACTTCTGAGAATTGACATCCACTCGGGTGGACTTATTCCAACGTTAAATCTTATCATATTGTTACCTTCTTCTTAAGACTTCCACCAAAAATACAAGCAATCTTCTATATTTCTAAATAACGTAAAGATATCATCGCTGATCATCATTTTAATTAATCAAGTATTGGTTTCAATCAATTCTTGACTGTGTAGCTGCGCTCCTGATTAACTGCAATGTGTATATCCTCAACAAATCTCGAAGATTCCCGACAATTTACAAAGATTGACGAACCTCAGCCCATCGCCGTCCTTAGAGGTCGATCGCGCAGATATTCATGCGTTAACCGATCAACTGAATAGAGGTCGCGTTGATCTTAGTTTTCTACTTCCGACCCACGACATCATAAACGATTTGTTATTATTTTATTGTATCTACATATAATACCGAATATACCAGTGTTGATCATGTAAGTAGATCTTTTATTTAAACCCTTCATCACCTTAAATTATAAATACCAAATACTCATTGAAATGACATTTTTCAATATCATATTTGGAGGTAGATATTTTAAATTAATAAATCTTTTTGAACACACACATATAATCCTTCTTATAAATAAATAGATTAACATTTACCCCCAAAATTGTATATTCTAATAATATCATTAAATTTGAAGGCTATTCATTCAATAAAATATATTTTTTTATCTATATTCTTATTCAGCTGAATAAAAAGTTACTTATACATTATGAAGTACGATATTGAAATGTTTTTTTTTGCTTTTTCTTAAAAAAGGTAAAATATAATTAAAATGTAAAGAAAAAACTTTTAAACTCGAGAAAGTCAAATTACTCGCCCAACGAAAAGAAACTTTTACGATGGAAATAATTTGAAAGGACGATCTTGAAACAAGTGTATTAATATTTTTATCGAGGTTCTTATTTGAATTTATGTAATTTATATAAAAGTACTAAAGATAAGCAGAAGTTGACATATTATTCAAAAAATATTTCATTTACCAACTTATAGGGATATCCTAAATAAATACATTTCAAATCGAAATAAAGTTATTTGATAGTATTGTATGAATCATAAATTATTAAATATAAAAAAAATATATGAAAACCTTGACTTAATATAACAGAAAACATAAAAATGACTTTAAAATAATAATAATAATGAACACTTCCTTGCACCCTGCGCAAGTGGCGAGTTTATTGCCGTATGGCAATTTCTTCCAACAAACCAATGCCCAGAGAAGCAATATTATCGTGGGAAATAAATTTAAATAAAATTCCTCTGCTGGGAATCGAATCGCCCGCACAGAAACCTAACGGTTTACCAACTGTGCCAAGGCAGTTGACTTTAGTTGTCGCCAACTATCTTGAGCCATTTCGCCGAGAAGGGGGGCTATTTGCACGTAAGTATACCAACGAAGCAAAAAGACACAAAGTTGGGCTCTGCGCACCCGGAATCCTGGTTCAAGATATTTGGTTTGACCAAAACCAGAGGGTGCAAGACCAAGACCAAGCTTTGTAAGACCCAATGCAAGAGTCTTGAGGTCTTGCAAAATTTTACAAACTTATTCATTTTCAATTAAAAAGTAAGCAATTAACTATGTACTATCGACAGAATACTTTAAATTGATATTTTTGTCATATTTTATTGTAACTATAAAATTATGTGATTATAATAAAAAAAATATTTTTTTTGGAAAATTTGTAAAACCAAGACCAATACGGTCATATTACGGGAGTAAGAATAATGTAAGAAAAAGTTGAGGTCCCGTAAGCAGTATTCTCGCAGTACGGGACCTACCTTTTCTTACATTTTTCTCAAATAACTCTTGTAATACGACCCTTGGTATGCAAGACCAAGACTAAGACCAAGACCATATTCGTAAATGCAAGACCAAGACCAGAGGTGCAAGACCACCCCTGTCATGTTCTTGGTCTTGCATCTGCTCACCACTATTTGTCTACACCGTGTATTTTTGTAGTTTTATAACTGTACCGTAACGCTTAGGCCTGAGCGAGTCATTAATATAAATTTTAAAATGTTCATTGGTTTATAATTATGAATTTTATAAATTTTAAATGTTCATAGGACACCTGATACAAATACAGTCCATGCAATGACTGATTATGATTTCAAAAAATAAGTAAAAACATAACCTTAAAATAAACAATACATACCAACATGAATTGGGAGAATGTTTTGTAGCAACATATTGTTGACTAACTTCGTTGTGTAGGCTTCCTCCTGTTCTTCCGTTAATTTTCTCTTCCACCTGTGATCCAATCTATTTCTGTATTCCGTCTGTCTATCAGTCCAGTGAAGAGTGGCTGTCATAAATACTAAAACCAAGGTATGGGCTATTCTGGGATCCAATCCGTAGTTCCACGACTGGTCATTGTGGAATAACTCTGAACTCTCGTCCCAGACCAGCCACAGATAGAAGCCAGTTATCGTCAGTCCCATTGCCCATTTGAATAGGAAGAACACGCGACTGAATAAGAAACTGATCATCAATGCTAGACTACAAGTCTGGGTGAGGTGCTGCGAAATTATTAACAATTAGATTTTCTTTTGTTTTTATAGCACTTTTAATTCCAATTCAAAGGATGAAACGTATTTTCTATTGTAGGTAGGTATGTATTAAAATAAACAGTGAATTAATTCATTCATTCTTCCATACTATCACGGCGTATCTCACAATGTGGGGTGACCAGCACCAGGTGTGCGGGTGCGCACAACCTTATGAACAGAAGTAGGCCCACACACTAATCTCGTCTCATCTAATTAGTGAACTTTGTGAGATGTTATTTTACCTGTAGCATTTTCGATTACCCGACTCTTACGGGACACCCGAAAACGATGATAATAGAAATGAGTGGAAGCACTTTTCTAAACCGGTGTCTTGCAACAAAAATATAAAAATTAAGAGATATTCAAATTACTTACCAAAATCAATATATTTTTTTATGTTTAAAATATACCTACATCTGTTGGTAAATCGTAAGAATTATCAGCTTCTGATTAACGTTTAATATGAGAATGACAAATCAATTTAATTTACAAAGAACTTAAAATAGTAGAAATCACAGACCAATAATAATCTGTGTTACTTATTCAGTGGTAGAAACCGAATACTAAACATAATGGGCCTTACTTACTATTTGTAATTTAGGTTTAAGCTGATACTTACCCAGTTTTTTGTATGGCCAAAACTGACTTAGCATTGGATTAAACCCGTATTATAAATAGTAAGTAAGGCCCATTATGTTTAAATTGTATCTTGCAATGGAACAAAAAATATAAACCAACTTAAATACTATAATATTTCTCACTGAATGAAAAAAACTATAAAATTTAGGTACTCAACAGTCACATTAATGCAGTTGAAATTTGAAATAAGATTGTTAGAAGAATCTATAATAGAACGACGTATGGCAGGTTAGGAATCCAGGACATAACGAAAGAATGTAAGATGAAGAAATATGTCATCAACAGAAGGAAAATGAACACATTGAGATTGTTTGGCCACATGTGTAGAATGAATGAGGAACGCCTAACGAAGTAGATCGAAGAAGACGAAGAAGAAGATACATTTCGGATAGGAATGAAATGAAAGGTCTGAGCCGCCCAAGAAAGGGAAGGCATATGAACAATGTGAATGTGTGTCAAGATAGAAATATGTGACATTCGGTTCTTTCTGACAACCCCTCGAGGGACATGGCGTGATGGTATGTATGTAGGATCACTTAATTCAGTTCACAACATATCTCTAGAGATTTGAAATATAACTTAGACTAAAATAAATTTTCAGAAAATATAATTTTCACGTTCTTATAGGTACAGTAAGCTATAAAAGTTACAGCAATAATAATATCTGTTCTCCCAAAAGAATTTCCCAAATTTATATTTTACTTTACACATTTCTCAAAGAATTATTTTTAGATTTTTGTGTTTTTACAACATTTTACAAAACTCAGAATTTAAACAAATGAGGTTAAGTAAATGTAAGGATTGGAATAAATATAAAAAAATAATGTTTACAATTATAATTTTTACAGTCATATGCTCAGCATTGAGCGATAACCAAGTTTTCGAACTAAATTAAATAGAACATAAAATTATATATTATTTTTTCATCATTCTTTGTGGTTATAGAATTCTATCATGAAGTGACAGTTACAAACACCGGCAAAAAATATTATAATATAACGTGTGATAAACGGATCATATACGTTATGATGATGTCGTTATTAGTATTTTTTATAGTTATTGATTCCCCCCACGTCACTATGACATTTTTGGGATGTAACTAAAAGAAACGTTTTGCTGATGTTTGAAACAATCGTTTTTAAATATTTTCTTCTCATTTTGGGAGGCAAGGACTTAATTTTTTCTTCCGCAGATATTTTTATGTTCAATTTCTTATTGTTTTCAGCAAAAAAACATTACGTTTGCTTTGTCTACTATATCTCACTCCTCTTTATACAAGCTTATAACCAAAATTCTTTTTCTTCTTCAGAGTGGAGCATAGTGTCCTATAAAACTTAATCATTGAATATAAACCTCTCCTATAAGTAGTTTTCTTATACGAGGAGTTGTTAGAATTCCGCCATGATTACCGGGCAGGTTAGCCAATACCCAAATTATACTTAAAGAAATAAATTCTAAATAAAAAAAAATACTTGTCTATATAAATACAAATGTAATATACAAAACATTACCCATGGCGACATGCAGTTATCGTCGTAGACTATTACAGTCACTGTAGAGTTTCCCGTGTATGTAACCCTACACTCCGATAAGTTGACCAAGGAACTGGCTGCTAGCACTCCACTGACAAATACGTAAATTATGGTCCTCGATGTGGCGTTCCATACCACTGAAGCTGACTGATCATAGAAAAACTTAGCAATTCTACTCTGGGCCTCCTTTTCACCAAAAATCTTTCGCCAGATAAATTGTGTCCATACAAACGGTTGTAGACAAAGCAAGATAACAAGAAAACTTCCATAGATAATTAAGATCATTGGATCAAAACTGAAAAAAATGAATATGCATATTTACTTTTCAACACAGTGCTTAAATTAAATGTTAAAAAAATCTTTTGAAATACAATTGCAGAATTATCACAAACGATTTTAAGTAACTTAGCTTATAACTTACTTATTTATAGTTTTCAACAGAGATCGTAACAATAATTCTGCTAAGTATTTCTAAAGTAATGTAAAGAATCATTTAAAAATAATCAAAATACATTTAAACCATTTATTATTAATATCAACAGTCAAAGTTTATAAATATATAAAAGCATTTTGATATTTGAAACACAATATAGGAAGAAAAAAACACCTAAAAGCTGTTTTTTAACAGATTTTTAATTATCTCAATAGAGACGAAGTTGGAATATTTATTGTAGGAGAACCGGGAAATCAAGGCACCTACAGGGCTTACGACCTGTCATCGGCTGGTTTACGTGATCACTTTATGCGCTTGCGCAACGTTCACCAATTATGCCTTTTTAATGAGATCCCTATCAATTCAATTTTGAAAGTTCTATATATTGTAATACTGAAATTCTTTTCGCTTGAAAATAAGGAATTTTTACTACAGCCATCTATGGGTGAAATTATGAACAACAATCTTATTATTTTTATTTATTTTGTTGTAACGCCATCTATTGAGAGAATTGGTTTTTTGTAAATAATGAAAGCTACAATTCTTATATCTGAGGTGACAATGCATTTATCGCATAGAAGTCACCCCTGAATTGCGCCAGACTTATAAGGTCATTTTTGTCTTATTTACCTACTTGTACCAATGTGTAAGTAATCGAATATTTTTATTATTGCATATGCGCAAACATTGGATTTTTTTCCCTGTCGGGAGTCAAAGATATTTTTTAACAGATTTTTAATTATCTCCATAGAGACGAAGTTGGAATATTTACTGTAGGAGAACCGGGAAATCAAGGCACCTACAGGGCTTACGACCTGTCATCGGCTGGTTTACGTGATCACTTTATGCGCTTGCGCAACGTTCACCAATTATGCCTTTTTAATGAGATCCCTATCAATTCAATTTTGAAAGTTCTATATATTGTAATACTGAAATTCTTTTCGCTTGAAAATAAGGAATTTTTACTACAGCCATCTATGGGTGAAATTATGAACAACAATCTTATTATTTTTATTTATTTTGTTGTAACGCCATCTATTGAGAGAATTGGTTTTTTGTAAATAATGAAAGCTACAATTCTTATATCTGAGGTGACAATGCATTTATCGCATAGAAGTCACCCCTGAATTGCGCCAGACTTATAAGGTCATTTTTGTCTTATTTACCTACTTGTACCAATGTGTAAGTAATCGAATATTTTTATTATTGCATATGCGCAAACATTGGATTTTTTTCCCTGTCGGGAGTCAAAGATATTTTTTAACAGATTTTTAATTATCTCCATAGAGACGAAGTTGGAATATTTATTGTAGGAGAACCGGGAAATCATTTTGATTTCCCGGTTCTCCTACAATAAATATTCCAACTTCGTCTCTATTGAGATAATTAAAAATCTGTTAAAAAATATCTTTGACTCCCGACAGGGAAAAAAATCCAATGTTTGCGCATATGCAATAATAAAAATATTCGACCTAAAAGCTGCTTTGATGGTTATTTATGATAATCAAACAATTATATCATTCAAATACTTTTTAGACGATAAATTATTATTCACCGTCTATTCTTGTAACAATATTCCTGCAAACTGGTACAATATTATCCAAAATTAATTTTTCCTAATTTGTCGTGCCTTTTTATTTGAAATCAAAGAAAAAAACATAATGGATATTAAAAAATTGTATCCGTTTTCTTAAAACTTCACTCATCTGCTAACTGAATCTTTTAATAACCGTGCCTTTTGATTTTTAATGAATCTTACTCGGAAGATCGTTCTAAATTCGAATATTGTTTTATGATAAGATGTCACATCAGTATTTCTTTTAAATATTTTTTTGGAAAAAATTTAAAAAGACAAAAACTAGTGAAAAATTTGTTATTAAACACATTATTTAGTAATGTGGTAGGTAATCCATAATGTATTTTTGTTATACTTTGAAAGATAAAGAGAGAAAGGTTACGTTTTCGTTGATATAAAAATATTCAAAAACATCTACAACTGTTATTAGAGACACACGAAGACTCATAAGAGCTATGTTTTTTCAAGATTTATCATCATTTGCTATGGTCTGTTCGAATATTTTCTTCCCCACTCTACTAGATACGTATATTCAAAAAATTTATTCAACAACTAGCGATTTTATGGCTAAGCCTCTTTTTAATCATGGATTTTTTATTAACTGTTATAATGGTAACTACCAGAAGCTTGAAATCATTTACTCTAAATCTAAAGAGCTCATATAACATGTACATAGAGTAAGTATTTACAAACTTTGATTTGTTCTGCCAGACACACATTTATTTTAGCAAAATAAATACTTAAAAATGCTATATTTTCGATATTCACAATAGGCACTTTATAATTCATATTGTGATGAAAACCGCAAGTGGCAAAGCCGTAAGTACTTTTACTTCTACGTCGGTAATCTGAGCTTGTTTAGCAGCAGACGAATAAATTTATTTCACTGGTGAGAAATACCCTTATAACAGGACTGAATATTTGAATCCTCGTAAAACAAACACAGCATTCGAATGAAAATGTGTTTGTCTGTGCAGCACACTTTGCAGTTCATAGAAAGAATGTGGTCCATGTGTCGTACTTGAAAATTGTTAAAAGAAATACATATATATAATTGCGAGTGTGCATATAGGTCGTTATGACTTATGATCCATGATATGATACGCTGGGGAAATTTGTTGGGAGAAGAAGAAAAAAATAAACTCACGCTTGTATGGTTAGTCCCTGTATACCCATCATGAGAATCAAGACAAAAAGTCCAGCCCCAATAAAGTACTTGAACAATGGATCCGGCTGCTTGATGAAGGAATGCTCCCAAGAGGCATCGCGATACAACAAAGTGTACGGGTTTATATTCTCTTCCTTTATATACTCACTGGAAACAGATAAGTGGACACAATCATTTCACAATATATCGTAACAAAGTTGATTCGATTGATGATTTATGGAACTAAACGAGTGTCTATAAAATAAATCTTTAATAATGAGTTTATTGCCCCCTTTTTAAATTTCAATTTAAATAAAATAGATTGCAAAATTCCAGTACCTACAGACAGACAAACAAATGTAGTTAAAGAAAACTGAAATCGATCTAGTAATCGATTCTAAAGTAACCTAAATTCTAAATTCTAGATTCTAAACTTTGCTAAATTAATATTGTTTGTTATATTTTATTGAATTCTTATTAAGTTTTTCTTTTATCTTGTTGTACATATTATGGTAATTTTCGTTGTTTTTTTTTTTTTTGTAAGACCGTACCTTAGTAATTATTGGTGTTACAATCTTGTTTTTGTAGCTGTTAATCAATTTTGAGTTTTTATTTTTAATATAAAAAAATGTGTATAAAAATCTAAAAATGTATTTTAAATAAGGCCTAAATATTATACAACATGTAAAGCAGTCAAAATTCAAATTCAAAAATACAAAATTGTTCGATTTTATCAAAATATCAAATGAATCATGCTGAAAACAGTTTCAAATTCATTGTCATCAGAAATACACCAATTCTGAATGTTTCAGAGTTCTAACTGGTCGGGAAGTTTATTAAAAATCGTTTTCAAATTCCTGCACAGACATGTGAAGTTAAAGAATAAGGTGTGGGACAATATTAAATTTTTATCTATTAACTTCCAAGCTACAGATTATTGAAAATAAAATTCACAGTGAATACTCGATTGATTATTTTTGAATATCGAATCATGGGAGCAAATAATAACATCGAATCGTACGAATGAAAGCGACAGTTCCGTTTGCCGTTATCGACATGACTGCAAATTAACGGATACCTCGTTATAATTGATTTTTTTATTGAATAATGCGACTTACAAATAGCTCATTTTATATGAATTCAAAATATGCAATCCACGTATAAATACATATTAAACTATTCATTATTAATATCTACAAACCACGAGTAAATTATTTGATACGACCCCAGCTTCAAATGAAAACGAGAAAACTATAATCGTTGATTGAAAAACAAAAAGTTAAAACAATTTCGAAAGTAAGTAATACTATCTTATAAATTTTATTTTCACCTTAACAGGATCGTAAATTAGAAAATTTAAAACCATTAGAAATAATAATCTCGAGAATATTACAAATAATCAAATTTTAACAACTAGGTACCTAGTAAATCAACTTTTAATTTAACTGTAGACGCACTTGAAAACCCCATCTCCTTCTTCCTTCAAATCGTTTTAACTCGTGATTTAAACAATACAATTTTGAATAATTTAAATTATTTTAAAATAATATGTCAACTCAAGTAAAAATATTTGAATTTTCAATATTTGCAGGTACCCATCTATGAAAATAAAATATTCAATTTTGTTCCCCGTGAAAGTTGTAATGCCAGGTGTTTATCTCATACCACCATAAAATTAAACTGTGTATAAAATAAAGTTTATTTAAATTAGTTCAACAAAAAGACGCGGTTTTATTGATAGGTATACATTTCGTTTATACAATATCATTAAGGAATATACTCGTAGCATCGGGGCTGAATGCATTGTCTGCTCAAATAGTATATTCGTCACAAGGCTTTCATCCAACGTTGCCCAGAGCCACACAGAGTTTCCGGTTGAGCTGAAAGCAGCTTTGAATTTTACACACGCAGGCATCCGTTGGTCAGAGTCAAAGTACTTCAACCGTACTCAATATATGTATGACTTGTAGGTATTTATACATCACATCTTACATAACATGTTCCGCAAAATCAGTTATTGAATTATTTCCAAATGCAGTCACTTATTTTATCTTAAGTAATTTATTTATTTAACATTTTTTTTGGTTCAGAGTATATAATACATATTTACTAAAACATACATATACATACATACACTTAAATATATATATATTGCACATACCAAAAATCCCACAAGGCCTATTTGTGGGTATACCTCAATAAAATTATAAATAAAAATGTTACATGTATGTAAACAGTTTTTTTGTTAATGCATATGAAGTGATAAATATATTTAAAAATGACAAAGCATAATACATAGGATGTGAATAGAATATAAATACATAATTTTGGTCTAAAAAAATTAACTATTACAAAGAGAAAAAAATTTAATAGTAATAGAAATTAATATACATTAAATTACTGTCATATAAGGGAATATTACTTTTCAATGGCATGCCCACTTGTAATATAAGAGAAGAAATTAAAATATCTTTAAAATGTCATATATTTATCAATACACAAAGATCCTATAAGTTGAATTTTTTTAACACCAAGATTTTTTTAACAAGTAGGTACATATATTATTATTTTATTATTATTATTTTTTTATTATTTCATTATTTTCTTGTGTGTAGGTATAATTATTTTAGGCATGTGTTAGCTGTTATTATATTATGAGATAGATTTATTTTTAATGGCTGGTTTATTGATATTTCTTTCCTTTTTGAATATTGCATTTATCAGTGCGCATCCCCTTTCTTTAGGCGAAAATTGCAGATTAAAGTATCATTTATATCTTTGTAAGTCATTTTTGTGAACTTATATCATCCATCTAATTACAACGAAACTTGGCGATTTGTTCAGCGCACAAGTTTTATGAAAAAATCTCCACTTTTTTTACATAATTCAATAACAGTAAGTACATATTTCACAAGCGGACGGATTTTATTATTATTTATTTAAATGGCACTTGTAACCTCAAATGAAGGAACATTGGCCAGAGTCAAGTTTGTTACAAAATCGTGCATTTGTTAATTACAATAAAATAAACAACAAATTATAAAATATGTGGGAAACCAAAAAAAAAAAAATATTAATAATTAATACTGAAATTAAAAATTTAAAAAGTTGTGAAAAAAGTTTTGTTTTTAAATGGGAAGTAGAAAATGAAATCACAATTTGATGTTATTCTGTCTGATAAATTTTGTAAGAACATTAAGTACTTGAAATTTATTAAGGCTGAGTAAGGAGGTGATATTATGAGGAGGAAATATTTTATATTTAATCAGATGTGTTAAAGATATTGGGAACTTAGATGTAGGGCAATTGAAAAATATGTGATCCAAGCTGCCTTCTTCTTGGCCACATTGACAAAGAGATGAGTTCTTAATACCCAACCTTGCTAGGTGAGAAGGGGAACAGCAGTGTCCGAATCTCAATCGGCATATGACGGAAGATTCATGTCTGCTACAACGAAATTTGGAAAACCATGGTTTGATGGGGATAAATTTTTGAATCGATGCATATCTTGAACCTTTTGAAATTGAAGATAAATTATAGTGTGTATTCGATTCATTCAACATATAAGATTGAACAAGAGGAAGGATGTCATGAATCAAATTAAATTTGTATCTGTGAGGATCACCCGATGAAATAGCAAATCTAGCTAAATTATCAGCTCTCTCATTACCAATAATGCCACGGTGACCTGGAATTATAATTATAATTACAAACGGAATTATAATTATAATTATAATTATATTATAATTACGGACGGATTTTATAATTACAAATAACATACCTACAAGTACAAATTATATTGATATACTGTTAAAATCAGCAATTTTCATCTATAAAAAGGATGCGCAGACTTACCTTTTTCGTGCCTATATTCAATAAGAAAGAAAATATAAAAAAAAAACAATTAAAGGATGATTCATCGAAAACGTTACTTTCTCTCTCTGACTATAAGTACGATGCTCATCTCTCTATCACGAGTTTTAACTCAATCGAGAGAGTATCAAAGTATTTTTTTTATTCTAGGTACCTATATTGTTTCCATTCTATGTTGTATTTGCATTCTAATATTGTATTTGTAAAAAAAATATTAATGATAATGAATTAAATGGAACGAAAAATGTTACATTTCACCAGATATTTTTTAATTAGATTTAACTTTTTGATCGTCAGTTCTTGATGGAATTCCATTTAAATTAATTTATATTTTTAATAAATAAAAATAAAAACACTTGTTTAGAATAAATATTGGAATTAATTCTAAACAAGTGTTTTTATTTTCATTTATTAAAAATATAAATTAAGATATTTTTTAATTTTAAAACATCTTATACATCCATATAAGACATGTTTGCTAATGAAGAAAGTTGAATGTAAGATGATTTTAACAAGAATAAGATGTTTCAGTGTATTCAGTAATTTTATTTTGAAATCATGCGACATCCGAGGTATTTCTCTCTGTGTTGTATTTTCAATATATTTTTTTTTATGTATTGCAAAAATACATTATAATCATGGACTTAATATTTAAATAAACCATTTTTCGTATTCCTATTAGTGAAGTTATAGGTGCCTATATTAATTATTGTTGGTAAGTTTGTAAGCCTTTCTGTTTATTACAGCAAGACTTGTAATTTCGTTTATTTAAGAATCTTTATCATGAGTAGCTACTCCATTTTCAGTTCGCAAATAGTTTTACAACAAACCTATTATATATTACAACTTTTAGCGAGTAATTGTTTATACCATGGGTCTTGAAAGATATAAATCTGTTTACAAATAATAGTATTTCTCTAAAAGTTTTTCGTAAAGTAATTTAACCAAAACATAATACGCAAACTTTAGATAAAGATAGTTCATCTCAAAGCTAGCACATTATACATATGTAGATATTTCATTTAACTCTCCAACATAGTATGGGTGTAGGGTATCTTAATCTTGGTAAAGAATAAATTTATTTTTGTTCTCATTTAAATTATTAATTGTCAACCAAACAGTAAATAATTTTCTTTTTTTTATGCTTGTATTAAGGTTTATATTTTTGGCATTTTTTCTTTCAATCTTGATTTCATCCATTGTGTATATTGATATACACATCGAGAAACATATATTCAAGATTTTTTATCATCAACTTGTGCACCAAGATTATTTTCATAATTTATTTTTCATTTTGAGATTTTTGACAGTTTTGGTTAGCACATTACTTGCATAAAAAACAATTTGAAGAGGAGCTATTGAAAAAAATCATTAACAGAGTTATAGAAAACTTGTGCTTACCTTATGATACCAGAAGGCATTTGTTCTATAACAGCTGCCATTTGAGCGTTGGCGTCTTTTTGCAATTGTCTATAAACATCCAAATTATTGTCTATAAAACCAGTAGTCCTACGACGAACCGGTGCTCCGAATGCTTCAGTAAGTTTAAACTAAAATAAACATGACCTATATTTAATTGTTTGAAACATTACTTTTATTTATTTTACTTGTTGTTTATTGCTTGTTTTTTTTTTGTTAATGTTAAACTTTCAAATATAAAAATAGTGGCTCTGTTAACCAAGAATCAATATATTCAATTTACCCAATCGTGAAAAAGAATCTTGAACAATACTTTTAGATTATGATTTCCTTATATAATAAATTCCAAAATTTCTTTTATATTTAACGAGCCATGTTATAGAAATTTTAAAAATTTGATAGCCGATAATATCAGTTGTATTATATTGCAAAAAACTTTAAATTTAAATTCTATTGATAACTGACTAAAAATTTGAGAACTCGTAGATATTGTCGTTTATTCTGAATTAATATTCATAAAAGGTAATGGAACAATTATTGTCAAATGTTTTTATTTTATTTTTACCGTATTCCACATAACTTCTCATGGTCATTCTTAAAGCTTTACTATTTCAGTTCCAACAATGTGATAAATAATTTAAGATCATTTACTTAAATGTATAGTATATCCAGTGCCATGTTTTATTTCTAGCTTTCATAAAAGAATATTATGATCGTTTTATCGAAGACAACTCTAAAATAAAACATAGAAACTGTTTCAAGCTTTCCTTCTTCAATTGCAGCAATCATATTGGATAGTTTTCGAGAGCGACTCACAATGATCCAGAAACATGAAGAATAGTGAAAAAATGAGACACTACTAAACGAGAAAATTATTTTTTATCGAATTTTAGATTTGAACGAATGTTCATTTATAATAGGCGTGTGAATTTTATTTATGGAACTGTTAATATGTCAATTTTATCTGTTAATGAAATCCAAGCTAAAATAATAAATTTGTTTCTGGTTAATAATACTTTTATAATTCCATTCGTAATTATGCACATATGCCCACATTCAAAATTATACATGCTTTAAGATTTTTTTATATATTAAAAAATGTACTGAAAATTAGATGAATTGCTTCACTAATTTTTTTTATTTTATTTATCTAAATATATAAAAATTTCGTGTCACGATGTCCATACACGCTAACCACCAAAGTGATTTCAGTGAATTTTTTAAATTTGTATGGTTGGTTTCGTATTGAAAATAGAGTAGTTTTACACCCGATTGGTGGCGCTGTTCACGACATGTAAAAAAATTAAGGATTTTTTTTCTTTTTAGTTTAATCACCCAAAAATATTTACCAAAAAATTTACTTCCCTGCATCCCACTAAAGATTTTATATAGAAAAAAGGGAAAAGTCAAAATTCGTTTTTAAGTTGTGTAAGCATTTCAATACATGGCGGTGTGAACAAATCTATTGACATAATATGTATTACGCATCTAGAGAATATTCCACACACAAATGTATGAAAAAAATTACGTAAAATATAATGAGGTCAATATAAAATACGATCTGCCCGGGTACAACTATATATTATAATTATCTTTTGGTCGGTAGAAGTCCAAAAAAAGGTATAATAATTTTCATATTATGTGACCTTTAAAGTTTTACGACTTAAATATTGATGATTTATTACCTTTTGCTGTCCTTTCTTCATCATTTTTTCCATTCCAACTGAGATTCTTCTATAGCTCACTTGATACTCTGAGCTATGCTGAAAATATATTACATTATTAAGAAACTTTTCAATTCTTATTTAATTGGTTTATTTATTTAACATTATGCTGATGATTTAATGATAATATCGTATAATAAAGATACTAATAAATCACTTTGAATATTCAAGTGGTGAAATATGAGACATCTCAGAGAGCCTCATATATTACCATTTGGGCTGAGGAAATATTATGCTCAAAAGATATTTTGGAATTCATAATATTAAAATTATTATGAATACGCTGTCAAAGTTGTTATCATTATTTTCGTAATATTATTTTATAACTTTTATTAGGATTTTGCTTAAAATATTGCCGACGCGACGTTAGTATTTCTAGTATTTCATATCTTCGTTTTTTAGGTAAAACACTTTTTGTGTCTTTAATTAAGTCACAATTTTGAAGATTTGGCGATTATTAAGTGAACCAGGAAGCTCTTTTTGATCAATTGTTTTATACAAACGTTTATATGCTTAAAATTCTTGTTTAAATTATATGCTCTATCATTCCCAAATTTATTTCCGTTCAGTAATATTTAATTTTCTTCATTTAAATTTTCTAATGTTTTGTTAAAATTTACAATGCTCTAAATAATATTCATCATCAAGTTGCATTCTATAAGCGATACGTTATTAAGTAAATACAATATTGTGTTGATTCTGACTCGATAAAATTTGATGGAAAGGTACATCATCATGTACATCAAAATCAGATTTATTATAAATAATAAAAAAACACATTTTAACATAAAAAGAATCTTCTTACCCTTGGCGGTGGTGAAACGAGAAACGTTTCAATTTTGTATTTAATCAGTAAAGGATCACGCTTTTCTGGAAAATGCGGCTCAATTATATAACTTCTGGCAAACTCGTTTAATTCTTCTAAAGTTCTCTTTGTTATATGAACTTTTCTGAAATAAAAAATAGTTTATGAAATCCTACTTCAAATCTTCTCTGTATAAGAAATTAGATTTTATATATTTTTTTTATTTTAAGCACTTTACCTACTTCCTACAAATACCTAAGACGCGCAAATACTTTTAATTAAAACTTTTTTTGATATAAATTGTTAGATTTATAAATCAAATAAAAAAAATCAAAAACAAGATAACCTCCAATGACGGTAAGAAAAATGTCATTAAAAAAGTATGTAAGATACAAGTTCTCAATAATATATTTAACAAGGTTATTACGATCTCCTTGATAACCTTGTTATTACGAAATGGAGATCGTTACAATAATAAGGCGGCACGAAGAAGTGGTTTTAAGTAAAATGTAATCTCGCCAAGATAGGATTGTGCTGATTTTATTTTTGTTGCTAATCGCAATAAAAACTCATTTATTTCAGAAGATCTCAATATTGTCTAACGAGTTATGATAACTCGTTATGATAACACTAAGAAGAGTATGTAATAGAACGATATATGATAGAATAAAAAATGAGGACATAAGGAGAGAATGCAAGTTAAAGAAGGATATTATATGTAAAATGAAAGTGAATGCTTTAAGGTGGTTTGGACATATAGAAAGAATGAACGATGAACGACTGACCAAAAAAATATACATGGGTGCTAGAGATGGAGTGAATAGCAGAGGTCGCCCCAGAAATGGATGGCATGACCATGTGAATGATATTTTGAAAGAAGGAAACATAAAAAGTTTGAACAATCGACGAGCATGTATGAGACGATGCATGGATGTAAAGGAAGCCAGAAATGTGTGCAAAAATAGAGAAGTATGGCGCTCGGTTCTCTCTGCTTACCCCGTAAGGGACATGGCGTGATGGTATGTATGTATGTATGTATAAGTTATGATAACCTCACTTACGTTTTAATTTATTTATTTATTTAACATTACCTAGTAACTCGTTTATTTATTTATTTATTTAACATTACCTACTAACTCGGCCAAATAACAGGTACTATGTCAAATATCAATTCAACACGCACCCAATAACAAGTTCCCACATTCTGGAGACTTCGGTATTAATCGTCTCACAGTTTCAGACTGAAAACACAATTAAAAACAGTGTCTCCACCGGAAATCGAACCCGTAACCTTTGGATCAGCTGTCAGATATCTAACTAACAGCCACAAAGGCCGACAAATTTCATGTGTGAAATTGACTAATGCATCGTCGATCTCAATCGTACTTTAATTCGATTGGTTTGGAATTGTTTGAGTTTAACCTTAAGGATAAGAAAATATACAAATCTGACAGGAACGGAATAAGAGGTCGCGGGCGCCCAAGAAAAGGATGGCACGACCATGTAAACGATATTCTGAAAGATGGAAATGTAAGAAGCATGAACAACAGACGAACATGTATAAGACGATGTATGAATGTTGATGAGGCGATGAATGTGTGTCAAGATAGAAAAATGTGGCGTTCGGTTCTCTCTGCCTACCCCGTGAGGGACATGGCGTGATGGTATGTATGTATGTAACCTTAAGGATTCGCGTTTTCTAAATCTGTAAATGCGAAATTTTATGTACCTATCACTATCAGATTATCTTTCATCATAAATCTGTATATTAACGATCATTATTTTGTACCACGGGTAGCAGCCAGGATCTTTTTTGACTATTCAAAAAATAATACAAATCAGGTGCAAGTTTTAATCTTCATGAAACAATTCAAGTACCTATGAGTCATAGTTTTGACGCTACGGATGGCACAGAATCACCAACTTAAAGACACTTTGGTTATTAATAATGATATTAAGTGATTAAAAGTCAAATTATATTGCTTTTAATTATTATTGTTACCCAGGTTTACCAGTAGATTCCATCTTGTTAGCGATAGTAACATCCTTGGACCATATATCATATTGCCATTTTCTGACTCCTATAATACCACTCATTATGTCACCACTGTGGATTCCGATGCGCATGTCAATATCAAGACGTTTTCTTTCTCTGTAAAAAATATTTAAAAATAAAAATCTGTTGCGGATTTTTTTAATTACGTATTAGTATATTATTTTTTGCTTCTTTTCCTTCTATTTCATATTCGACCCTTATATTTCAATCAATACAATCGCAAAAATAACATTTTTTGAAATATCTACAACCCTTAAAAAAATAAGAACGCATTTGTAAAAAAAATGTTTTTTGGTTTTTTAACACGGATCTGACATACTTCTATTGAAGGGCATATATATGTATATGAAATCAAATCCCTCAAACAGTGTGTTTCTTAAAAAAATTCTATAGGTACGTACATATTTTCAACATTTCCTTAGTAAATGTTAGTCACACAATTTTAAAAATCAGTATGGATCCCATAGAAATATTAAAAATAACCTTTTAATCAGCATTTTTTTAATATTAGTCCATAACTATGTGTCTTAGAAAGGTAAATCTTTTATGTGCTGAAAGAGTGCATAAAACCAAAGTGAATGACTGATAAAGTTATTTCAGTTCACCACAGGTTTGTTCTTAAAATGCAAAAAAAAACAACATATTTTGGGTTTCCGATAATTTAAATTACGTATAAACCCTTTTTAACGCATGCGATAATTACCCTTACTAACGCGTAACTCCAGAGTGTATTAGGCGGTTTTAATATATGTATCATGTTTTCAGTCACTAGTTTTAGCGTTAAATGCCCTCTTAAATCATTGTATCTTTTTCTTATTATCTTCATTCATACTCATATTTTTTATTTGTGGCCAAAAGTGGCAAAAAGATAATTATCATCTGTTTTTAATGGAATTTCTGGTAATGTTATCAGAAATTCGCTAATTATTTCTTAAGTACATACCTCAACTCTGCTATGATTGAAATCATGTCTAGTCCAAGATCCACGCAACTCTTGGCATGCAAGGGATTTGCTTTCGGTACTCCAGACACGCAGTAATAACAATCTCCCAGGAATTTTATCCTGAGAACTTCATGTTCCTGAAATTAGAAATATAGTTTTGCCACGTTTCTTAGATCCTTATTTTATCTCTCCGTACATACAACTAACAGCACGCAACTATCTCTAATTCCTGGTTTACATTGGTTTGGTGTTTAATCAAGTTGGTGATTACAGTGGGTAAGTACAGTATAGTTTAAACTGCTCGGACAATAGCGAGTAAACTTGGTTCATCTACCTTAAATACCTTGGTTAAGCTAGCTTTCAATTTGCACCAAATAGAATCACACCCCGCCCATACTCATCCTCCCGCGAGGCACTTGTGCAATGAACAGTCAACTTAGCCCAGTGCATATAGTTTTCGTCAAACTTCTTGAGCGGCGATTCGCACATAACCAAGAAAGCTAAAAGACACAAATTTGCGCTCTACGCACCCGGAAGTCTGGCTCAAGTTGTTTCACGATAGTAATACCTTAGTAGTAGCAGATGAACCCACGCCCAATGCATACTTATCCAACTGTCGATTTGTTCAGGAGAACTTTGTTCTCTTAACATATCGACAATGTATCAAGCCAGAATACGCGAGAATTGTATGGAGAGGTCTACTTTTTTCACGGCTTTTCCAACTTTGAAGTCAAAAAACACCAACTTAGAGGCTTCGCAGCATATATGTTCCATACACGGATTTACTCAGAATTCGGAGTAGAACATTTCGTGTGTCTGTGTGTGTGTCTGTGTGTGTGTCTGTGTGTGTGTGTGTCTGTGTGTGTGTCTGTGTGTGTGTGTCCCCCCCCCCTTATAACTTTTGATCCGCTCAATTTACAGAGCCCAAAATTTTAGAATATATAAACAGTTATAGGCCTACAAAACTTTTATACTCAGAATTTTGAATTTTTGTTTCAGTCAGGGGTTATCAACTTTTGAATTTTTATTTTATTTTTCCATATATCTCAGAAACCATAAAAGCTAGAACGCTGAAAATTGGTACAAACATAGAAAAATAAAAAATCTCAAATTTATTTTTTCAAAAAAATTCCAGGGTTTCTCAAACATTTTTTATTAAGAAAAATATTTTTTTTATGATAAATTTATGAGTTTAACTGCCTATATTTCCAAAACTTATACAATTATCGAAAAAAGCCGAAACACTCCAACTAGATAATTTAATTTTCTATAAAAAATATTAACATTATAGTAGAAGATCTCAATTTTTTTAACAATTTTTTTAAAAATTGAATTTAGTGACGACATCGCTTCATACATTTTGTATGGCAGTCGCCTATACACAATATGTAAGAAGACTTGATAGTTTGATACTTCATCTCCAAACATACATACCATCATGCTATTTTCATATTCTGGGTAGGAAAAAAGGAACTTCCTCCATACTATCCTATCTTGACATACATACCTACATAATATATGTTGTATAGAAAACAAAATATCGGAAAATATTCAATAATTTGTATTTATGGGTTTATAGTTTGGTACATATTCTTCAACTATACATACTATCGCTATCGACAGTTGGATCTCATGTGTTACATGCAACTAGTTAAAAAAATTATGCGATGTTTTTTTTAACTTCCACCACCGGAATGGTAATCGGCCATTTCACAGAACGCTAAACGAACTTAAAAATGGGAATAGAAGAGAACAATCAATGAATTTTAACAGAACACTCGTGAACTGTCGTTAACTTCAGATCTTTTACATTAAGAGCATCAGAGAAGTAACATAGATCTCTGGATGTTGCGTCGTTATGCGATGTTGCTCAATCATCGCGACGGAAGAAATGACATTTCAACTGTCTGTAGTGCTAGCAATCACTGTCCACTTGTTACCTGCCAGTTAATTGAACGATAAAATTGTGTAGACCCACCATAACGGCGGGAATATATTCGAGTGTTTTCATATACTTTATATAAACACGCAATTTTCCATCTTCTCTCGTTCTCGCTTGTTAATTTACTTTTGTACATTTTCTTGACATTATTTTTCGCTATGTATCGCCGTAATAAATCTCACAAAAACACAAAATGTTAGTAAAATTTTACGAGATTGAACAATATCACCGCGCGCTGTTTTTTTTTTATTCCTAGAAATTAAAAATGAGATAACGAGGAACTTCTTCCCCGAAGCATTCCATCTTCGCCGTATATTTTTATGTTACGCCATTTTTTGAAGCACGTCTTGAATTTTTAAATAAAACCTCTAATTCACAACTCCTTATCCGTCTAAAGATAAGTTTGAGTACATTATCAAAAAAAATATTATATACGTTTACCCCGTTGTAAAAAAATATATTCACTAATTTAGATATTTTTATTTACTAAAAATAACTTAATCGGATTTTATATTTTTTATGTCTGTTTTATATTTCCCTAACTATGTGGATATCCGCATCATACATTTTTCTCTCGTTACTATTAAAAACGTGTGGGTTGTGGCCAACGCTATACTCCTCACTGTCAAGTCACTCCATAAGGTATTTTTTTACCACAGTTCATGGTGACATATGTGCGAGAAACCGTCACCTCATTTATAAGGACTGTTGCTTCCACTGTTTACAAATAAACCAATTTCTCAATAGATGGCGTTACAAAAAGGTTTCTTCGTTACTTCATAGATGTCAATAGTAATAATGTCTTATTTTCAGGTGAATTGTTACACATTATTCAAATGTATAGAATTTTCAAAAATTACATTGATAAGGGAACTCAATAAGAAAGCATAATTGGTGAACGTTGCGCAAGCGCATAAAGTGATGACGTAAACCGGTCGATGTCAGGTCGTAAACCTTGTAGGTGCTTGAGTTCCTGGTTCTTCTATAATATCCCAACTTCGTCTCTATTGAGAAGTTAAAAAGTTTGACAGTAAAGATATCATTTGCCTCCCGACAGGGAATAATCCAATGTATGCGTATAATGCAATCAAAAAAATATATATTTGTTTTTTTTTTGGAATTTTTTTTCGTTCGTTATGATTTTCATCAGCATTTTGATTCATAAATAGTATTGTCTCTTAACATTTTGCTAACACTAGTTACATACAACACATGAGATCCAACTGTCGATGGCGATAGTATGTATAGTTGAAGAATACGTACAAAACCCTTTAATCCAAATTATTGAATATGATATTTTGTTTTCTATACAAACCATGTAGATATGTATGTCAGGATAGAAAAGAAAGAGGTCAGTTCTTTTATCTTACCCAGAATAAGATAACAGCTTGATGAGATGTATGTATTTTTGGAGAAGTATCAAACTATTGAGAGATATTGTGTAATGTATACTGCTATACAAATTGTATGAAACGATATCGTAACCAAATTGAATATTAACAAAAAAATGTTAAAAAAATTGAGATCTACTACTACAATATAATATTTTTTTATAGAAATTTAAATTATCTAGTTGGGTTGGGAGTGTCGACATTCTGAGTATAAAAGTTTTGTAGGCATAGAGTTATAAGGTACAGAAGCCGCGTGTAGTACAAATTTCGAATTCAAATGTGAGGCGGTTTTTTTACATGTGTGTGTGAGGCGGTAGATCGGTTGGTCTACGTATTATGTAGGTGTGCGTATCGGTAGGTGTACTTATACGGCCGGGCGAGTGTAATTCGTCTGTTTCAGCGTAGTTTTAGTTGGCATACATTCATTGCGCTGACTAGGTATCTGTATATATGTTTTTAGGCTTAAAATTTTCTGTAGTTTTAGGCTTTGTGAATCAAACGGATTAAAAGTTTTAAGATAAGGGGGGAGCCACACAGACAAACCAAATGTTCATCTCCGACTTTTGACTATATCCATGTAGTTAACATATATGCTGCAAAGCCTCGCTAAATTGGCGTTGTTTGACTTCAAAGATGGAAAAACCGAGCAAAAACTCTACAACAATGAAATTCTCTCACACGGGACTAAGAACGTTCATTAAGAACGAATCAATAGTTGGATTACTTTGTAAAAAATGCCAAAAGAAAAGTATCTCCTCTGTTTATAAAATGTAGAAAAAGCACATCTTAAAAGAATTAAGTGTCGTATTGATTGTTTCTTACCACTGATGCCGCGTCAAATTTTCCAAACAGTTCGTTAAGAGTTTCGACCAACACCTTGGGAGGCAAAGTTGTCGTAATCATCGTGTAGTTGACAATGTCCGCATATAATATGCTGACATTTTTATGTTCTTCGATGTATAAATGACTGGAAACAAAACAACAAAAAAACTTTTTAATGTCATGTAGAATTTAATTATTTTATTTTATGTTATTCATTAAAATTTCAACATTAACCGGTGGTGTGTTTACAGGATTTTCTCAACTAGATAACTTGGTTTGTTTTTTAAGAATATCATAGTGGAAAATGACATTACCATTAAATATACTCCAGAGAGTCAAGTTGGTCTGATTGGATTTACATACCTACTTCTTTTATTTTTATTTCCTAATGGAGCTATTTTATTTTAATTTTATTGAACCTTTTCTAGCTAAGCGTGGAACTATTAACAAAATTAATTGTATCAAATTGTATTAAATAGTTATTAGTTAGTATAATGTTTAAGTAAGTTAATGTTATATCTACGAATGTATGCGTATGAGCATTTACCTTTCACCAAACTGTTTTACTATATTTATACCTGTATTTTTTTAATGAAAAATAATAAAACATAAAGTATTACAAAAAAATAAACAATGTTTGTGAGTCACGCCAAATCTAATTTCTAGACTTGACGTGTTCTTAACATAATATCTAAACAGTAATAACAACAAACAACATTACAATAAAAAAAAACAAAGATACACTCATGCCAAAAACATATAGATACTCCTTACCTTACTCCAAAACTTATCTATTCTTTATTATAAATAAACAAGAACATACTTTACGAGAAAAAAATAGTATATGGAACATATTAACATTAAATGAAATTAAAAAATAATAATAAATGTGAGAGATATCTTAATTCTACATATTATAAAGCCACACCGCAATTATTATAGCCAGTTCTTGGCAAGTTTTTTTACACTGTTTTTGAAAAAATTATTAGTTATTTTTATTTTCATCCTTAATATTTTTGAGTGTGTGTTTCCGATTAATGTATACTTTATAATAATAAATAACGTTATCATACGTTTTTGTTACCTTAAAGATAATTTTGTTTTATTGATAATTATTATAGGTAATATAAAAATCCCCGAATGAAATACATTAAGATCTATATTAAGCATATTTATTAATATTAATCGTTATTCTGAGAATTAAACACATGTCTATTTAAGATAACGATTGGGTGGCTTCAATACAAATATTATCTCAGTTTGAATTACATGTTAATCGAATCAGATAACAGTAATCTTGAGATTCAGTAGGCATAATTTACTGTATTTATTTACTTTCTTTTTAATGTCATGGACATATTATACACACAACTTTCAGTTATCACAAGGATTCCTTTCTTGGCTTTACTCCAAGTTGAATTTATATCATTTTTTATATTTAAAAAAAATGAATATGTCCTGAATATGATAGAAGTGCATATTTTTTGTCATATATTCTCTGAAATAGCATAAATGCTTAACTTTACGTGAACAAAATCGGTCGTGGCGGGATACGAACTCAATTACTAACTAACCCAACGCGCTAACCACTCTGCCACCACCCATCTTTAAGAAGATATGAAAACGAGTGGGTTGTAACCAACACTAAACTCTCCACACCATAGTAAGTGTTCATTTTTTGTTTTTGAAAGGTTGACAATCTCTTAATGCATTTTTATGAAGTACATTTCTATTAGATTCTTAAACAATTTTAAGATTCCTAGAGGACAAAAGTTTTCGCACAATACACCATACACACAAAAACATTATCACGAAACTAACAGTATGCATTTGCTACATGATACCTGTTGAGAAATTTCTTGTAAAATTGCATTACTAGCAAGATGAGCATGCACGTATGACACAGTGTATCAATGTTGATGAGGCGATGTATGTATATGTGTCAAGATAGAAGAATGCGGTGTTAGGTTCTCACTGCCTACCCCTTGAGGAAGATAAGAGGGAGAATAAAAAATTCACTTGTCTATAGAGACACATACAATATCAATTTGAAGTCGATCACTCAATTTTCCCATACAGAAGCTATTTTACTTCTGTTATATACATTTTTCAATGCATTTTTGATGAGTGTATTCTAATTGTATCAAACTTTTTAACGGTATAAAAATACCTCAATTTTCCAGACCGTGAGAGCATTTTGAAAATTTGGACAGATGAAATCATAGAGAAGAAATTAACGGATATCTATGGAAAACTAATCAGCTCTAAGTTTAGGGACTTTACATATGTTATATGATATCAATATGAAGTCAATAGAAATTATATTTTGGGCTGCAGAGAGGACACAAAAGAAAATAACGTAAATGATAAAATCAGTTTATGGAAACTAATCAGCCCTAGTACTATATACACTTTACACATATGATGTAAATATGAAGTCAATCGGACTTATAGTTTGGGCTGTACATAGAGGACACAAAAATACGTCGAAAATAAGGATAATACGTCGTGCGGCGTACATTGTACGCCATACAAACAAACACATCACGACGAAACTCAGTGTGCACTCTCTACATGATACCCGTTGAGAAATTGATGAAAAAAATACGCTTAACAATTGTTAAATCATTACTCTCAACTATTCCATGTTGTGGAGAGTAAAAGTTGTGGCCCACTTTTAAGTCACATCACACACAGACATATAAAAATATTATATTTGCATTAGACAGGTATTTCCACAACTTTACTCATACAAATAAAATATATAAATATTTACTGAAATGATCTTGCAGCTGGAAGAACTGTCCGTGACTGAATCCTCACGTAGATTTCTTTGATATCCTTTCGGACTAAGTTTGCAATGTGTTTTGGCAAAATACTAAGAAGAAGGCTCTCCTGAAACACAACAAATTTATATTTCAATTAATAATGGTTATAATTTGAATTATCATTAATAAGATAACATGACAATTATCATTAATAAGAAAATCTAAATATATACTATAGAAAAATTATGGAAAAGTTTATATAAAACCTAACAAGTAAAATGTTATGGCACTGAAATAATATATTATAAACAATAAATTCATTGAACTGTAAACATAAGCGAATGAAATCACAATTTGAAATAATCTGCGAGTTAACAAATATTTTTAATAACGTATTTTAAGATATTTATAAAAAAAGATGACAAATGAACAGTGCGTAAATGTTTTACCCTAGATAGAAAAATGTACATAAAATATTTGTATGTTATGTACTTTTATTTGTCTCTATTTATTGCTAAAAATAAGGAAATAGATATCATCTCCATCTCCATTATCACTTGAAATATTCTTTTTTCGTATTTATTGAGAATTTTTACCGAATAAACAATATAAAATGTAACTAATAACTAGGAAATACTGTAATTGGCGATATAAATAAGAAAATTATTTACTGTATACCTATAAATGTTTGTAAACAGCTGTTGTATTTCTTAATAAAACAAAATAAAAATAAATAAAATAAAATGAGATATCCAAGATGTGTTTTATACCAAAGATCTACGCATTCCTACGCTTATATTTTTTTTTCGAAAAATTAAAAATAGTGAATGCATCAAAACATGTTCATATTTTACTTAATATAAGAACAAATATTTTCATTTCATGTACATCTTTATAGGAAGGTAGGTACAAGTTTAAACATTACTTGTGTTCAATAAAAGATAATTTTCTTTCGTAAATACATAAAACTGTAAAATTTTGAATGTACCTCTTGCTCTTTTTCATAACTCAGCTTCAGAGTTACTTCTACACACGCCCTTCTGTCTAGAAATGATCTTCTTTTGACCACCTCGTTCATTAATCTATAGTAGATTCCGAAAAAGTTGATTCCTAGGAGATATAAAAAGTCTCCTCCCAACTAAAAAGAAAGTAACCACAATCAGAATAAATTAACATAAATAAATAATTATGATCAAATACAGAGTAGAATGTAAATTGTTAATGACATCTTGAATATAACTTTTATTTTTGAAAACATAAGTATTCGTACTTTTAATTCAAAGATAATAAACATACTCCAGAAGAGGTGTCCGACAGGGTGACACTATTTCTCCCAAACTATTTACATTGGCCCTCGAAGATGTCTTCAAAACTCTGGATTGGTCTAAGAAAGGTATAAATATAAACGGCGAGTATCTCAGCAATCTACGGTTCGCAGATGATATTGTCATATTTGCCAAGGATGAGGAGGAATTGAAAACTATGCTGACAGAAATAAATTCAGCCTGTGTGAACATTGGATTGAAGATGAACATTTCCAAGACCAAAATGATGAGTAACGCAGAAGAGTCCTTCCCCATCATAATATATGGAGTGCAAATTGAAAGAGTAGACAGATACATATATCTAGGCCATACCGTGATGCTTGCCAAAGAAAATCAAGAGGCAGAAATAGAGAGAAGACGTGGCCTTGCCTGGGCAGCTTTTGGAAAATTATCATACATTCTGAAATCCCGTAAATACTCCCATTATTTGAAAAAGAAGCTATTTGATGCATGTGTTCTCCCAGTGCTTACTTATGGAATGGAAACATCGGTCCTAACAAAAAGAATAATGCACAAGCTGTTAGTGACACAGATAGCTATGGAGAGAAAGTTGCTGGGTATTTCAATAAGGGACAGAATTCAGAATGTCATGATAAGACAAAGAACTAAAGTAGCCGATGTAGCGGAAAGGGTCGCTGGCCTTAAGTGGAGCTGGGCTGGGCATATTGCCAGATGCCAGGATTCACGATGGACCAAAAAGATCTTAGAATGGCGACCGAGAACAAGCCCAAGAGGTGTTGGCAGACCCCAGGCAAGGTGGTCTGATGACATCAAGAAATGTGCCGGAGGGAGATGGATGCAGTGTGCCCAAGACAGGGAGTTGTGGAAGATCAAAGGGGAGGCCTATGTCCAAGAATGGATGAAAACTGGCTGATGAAGAAGAAGAAGAAGAAGCATACTCCAACACAGAATTTCACAGCTAGTCGTTTGAATAGTCTAGGTCTTGATGTTGAATCGTCTAACTCACTTTGTATTTTCAAGAAATAACTAAAGAAGGAATATTTTTCCGTAAACACCTGATACCAATTTCCTCTCCTTGTCGCTTTCCAGTCATTTTTTTTTGTCGAGATGTACAATCCAAGTTATTTTCCATAGTTTGCTTTATAGACCATGACTTTGAAACTTCGACGTCGAGGAACGTCCATAATCCCCCATTTGTAAAAAAATATCGATATCGTCTCTTCAAAAAATATTGTAAATGTCTTAAGTTTCGTTCATTCATTCAATCATACCATGACGGCACAATTAAGGGCTACCAGCGACAGGTGTGCGGGTGTGCCTTATAAAATGGAACACAACATATGCGTGTATCGCCACACACCAGTCTCGTCCCGCCTAAAAAGGAGCTACATTCAGAATGGGTGGTGAAATAATAACACATTCTTATTATTTTTATAGCGTGTCAAATAAAAGTACAGAACGAATGTCTCGAGCAAGTCGACGAATATGTCTATCTGGGAAGCATGTTTCAACGGAATGGACGGATTGATAAGGAGATCGAAATAAGAGTTATGGCAGGAAATAGAGTGAATGGATCACTTCAACCAGTTATGAATGACAGCTACATATCGATGGATGCTAAAGTTGCAATTCATAGCGCTATCTAAGTGCCAACTTTGACGTATGCAAGTAATACCTGGACATGGCAGAAGTCGCACGAAAGTAGAATAAATGCAGTTGAAATGAGATCGCTAATAAGAATCTGTAATAGAACGATGTATGACAGGGTGAAAAATGAAGACACAAGGAAACAATGTAGGATAAAGAAAGATGTTATTAATAGAATGAAAGTGAACACATTGATATGGTTTGGCCACATGGGGAGAATGAATGAGGAACGCCTGACAAAGAAAATATACATTGAAAGACGGAAATTTTAGATGCGTGAACAACAGACGAACATGTATAAGACGATATTATATGAATGTTGACGAGGCTATGAATGTATGTCAAGATAGAAGTAAGTGGGGTTCGGTTCTCTCTGCCTACCCCGTGAGGGACATGGCGTGATAGTATGTATGCATGAATCAAAAGGAACACTGAAATTTTAAGATTTATAAATAATGTTTTTCTATAAATAAATACCTTTTTATACAGTATTTTATCAAAATGGTATGTGTTGACCCAGAGCACTGCAATGTGTACAGCTGATATAACTAAGCCAAAAGCGCCAGCAACGTAATTATTCTTTATTGGTAAGAAAACATAACAAGCTAATAGGGTTAAAGGAACAAATCCTGGTCTCAGTGGTGGCTCATTAGCGCTGTATGATGGAATCGTATCTGAAAAATTATAACTCTTTTTATTTTGTAATTTTATCGCTAAGTTTAATTTTAATTCCTTCTCAGAATATTATGTAAAAATTTTAAAATTATTTTCGCCTGGTTTTAATTTATTATGACATTGCCTTGAAAACTTTTGTTCTGAATGACTCAAATCTGTGTAGAAACAGGCAAGTACTTTTTAATCCAACTGTCGATTCGTTCATGAGAATTCAATTCTCTGAATGAATCGACATTATTAAGCCATGATGCGTGTACGAAGGAAAATTTTGTATGGCGTAGTGGACTTTTTGCATGCTAATAACACCAACTAGAGGCCTCGCAGCATATATGTTCCCATACATGGATTTACTCAGAATTCGGAGTAGAACATTTAATGTGAGTTTTGTGTGTATGTGTGTGTGTCCCTTATAACTTTTGATCCGCTCTATTTACAGAGCTCAAATTTTCAGAATATATAAACAGTTATAGGTCTACAAAACTTTTATACTCAGAATTGTGAATTTTTGTTTCAGTCAGGGGTTTTCAACTTTTGAAATTTTGGTTTTTTTTTTATATACCTATCTCAGAAACCATAAAAGCTAGAACGCTGAAAATTGCTATAAACATAGACAAATACAAAATCCCAAATTGGTTTTTGCAAAAAAATTCCAGAGTTTCTCAAACATTTTTTACTAAGAAAAATATTTTTTTTTATGACAAATTTATGTTTTTAACTGCCTATATTTCCAAATATTTTAAAAATATCGAAAAAAGCCGAAACACCCCAACTAGATAATTTAATTTTCTATAAAAAATATGAATATTGTAGAAGTAAATCTCTATTTTTTTTAACAATTTTTATAAAAATTGAATTTAGTGACGACATCACTTCATACAATTTGTAAGGTAGTCGCCTATACACAATATGTAAGAAGACTTAATAGTTTGATACTTAAATCTACAAACATACATACATACCATCATACTGTTTTCATATTCTGTGTAGGAAAAACAGACTGACCTCCATACTATCCTATCTTGACATACATACCTACATGTTTTATATAGAAAATAAAATATCTTCAAATATTTATTAATTTGTGTTGTTTATAGTTTGGTACGTATTCTTTGATTATGCATACTATCGCCATCAAAAGTTGGATCTCATGTGTTACATGCAACTAGTGTTATTCTATATTTTTTAACTAATAATTCTTTTAGGTTCTTTCTTCTTCCACGTGTAGTTCATTCCTGCGGCCTTACTATCCACTGCAAATCCGATCCCAATACGATCCGATTCGCTTCCTACCTTTGTAACGGAGAATGAATGCGGTAGGTAGGTATGTTTTAATAGTCGTTCATTTGAATGTACGCAGGCGACAGATAGGTAAGTTCTAAATGAAAATTTGAAATCGGGATAGGATTCGAGTTTCAAGAGTAAGGTTACTGAAGGTCGTCTCCATCTTGAAATAATAGTAACATTTAAACATTTATGTTGTTTTAATTAGCATGCGTCATTCGTGTATTTTTGTTTCAATTAAAGATATAATTAATAATTTTATAATTTAAATCACCTGTGAAAACTAAAACTGCCAACATCAAAACAGAAATAGCAATATTTAACCATTTGAATCTTTCGGTTAACGTTTCAGAGAATGCTAAAGCCATTAACGGTATTGCCAAAACAACTCGAGCACCATAACATATGACAGCTGTTAAATTTTCACTTCTCTGAAATTAAAGCAATATAGTTTTAACCATAGATAAATCGTTTTATAAAAAGTACAGGGGAATTCCTGTTTTCAAACGAAGAAACTACTAAGTATATATTTTCAAATCCATTACTGACGAATATTAAGAAAAAAATTGTTTGATAAATCATCAAGTTACTGTAAACAAAATCACATACCTAGAGATTCCTTTTTACTTTAGTAATATATATTCATTTATTTATATAATTTATGTACAAGTGTACAAAGGCGGGTTTATTGCCATAAGGCAATTTCTTCCGAGCAACGTGAAGTTCTGAAGTTAAATTGGTACAATACTTATTTAGTGAGAAATAAATTGATAAAAAATAAAATACAGGAGTATAAAAAAATACAAGATTAAAAAAAAGAAAAGAGTCTTAAAAAAAATAATAAAAATAACATTGATCATAGCAATGAGGAAAAGGAGGTTACGGAAGGATAGAGAAGGAATTCAGGAACTATTTGACAGATAAAGTTTTTTTAAGTTTACCTTTAAATCTTTGAATGGATTGAGATGACGTTACTTCATCTATTAGGTCATTCCATGGTCTAGTAATATGAATGTAATTTAATATTTTTTTTTTGCATTTAGTAGGTGTGACATATTTTTTAATTTATAAATTAAAAGTTAAGTAAAAGAGAACACACCGCATAAATTAACAAAATGAAATAGATACCAACTTCTCCTCATATTCGTGGTATAAATTGAATAAAAAGATTATAATTTTCAAACTTACGTTTAAATCCACTCCGACAACAAATTGTATGACTAGTATATGAGTAATTGATATTAAGACTAATAAAATTAAAAATATTGATTGATATCCTAACATCAACTTGTTATCATATTTTCTATATAAACCCTCCAACTCCTTTTGATTAAATTGATCCTGAAACATAATATTTACGGTTTAGGTAAAAACATCGATAATATATTGAGAAAAAAATACATAGGTATATTTAGGATAATGTCAATGTTACTAAAAAAACATATTTATATATTTTATAGAAAGAAAATTTTAAGATGATTAAATATATTTAATTTTTTAATCCATATTTTATTTCCTTGTATGGGCCTATAACACGTTATACCTTGTGTTTTACCGGTATTTATGTATTTTCTTCCTTAAATATTATTAATATTTAAACTATATACAGAAATATGTATTTGATTCCTGTGATATTTTCAATATATCTGTCTAATAAAGTCTTAAAGAACTTAGGACGAGAAGAAGATGTATCTTGCGATTGCGGGGAGGTCCAAGATGATAAGCATCTTCTTGTCTGCCGAAACATGGTACAGGGATGTAACGAGGAAGACTTTGGTCGTGGAAAATGACGTGGCAATTGCTGCTGCAACGTATTGGAGTGGAAAGACCTAATGATTACATGAAAATTCTTCGAAACACAATTGTTCGAATGCGCAATTGTACGAATAACAATTTTTCGAAAATCACTTATCAGAATGACAATTGTCCGAAAGCAAATTATTCGAACTAACATTTGTTGGAAAACCAATTGACCGAATTTAATATATTTTTGTATCATTATGTTGCCTCTTTTGACATATTTGTTGCCAGTAAAATATATTCGATGAAGACTATTATTACTTGTTGTATTATTGTAGGGTACGTATGTTTGCACATTTTTGATAACTGATGTTTGACAGCGCGGTGCGTCGCCATGTTGTTGATTCCATAGATTTTTATTATTACATAATATACTATATATAGTACTCCGTGCAAAAAGTGAGTCATGGAATATCGCGCGTTTGTCGTTTTGGTTGACAACATATTTCAGTTTTCCTTACATTTCAACACATCTTAAATAACTTTTCTCTAAATCTAAATAAACAGTTTTTTTTACGACAAATGAATCAGAAAACAATTCACATTAGTCATTATTCTCTATGGAAAAACGATGTACTAAATCGTCAAAAATCCCCCAAAAAATGCCTCACTTCGTTTCATACAAAATTTGCTAACTACGACATCTAGTGTATTATAAAAAAAATCTATGGTTTATTCCTCTCACAGTACTACCAAGATGACGTCATAAAAATTCGAACAATTGTAATTTCTGATAATTGTGTGTTCGGAAAATTGTTTTTTGAAAAAATGTGATTCGAATAATTGCCATTCGTAAAATTGAGCATTCGAATAATTGTTTTTCGAATAATTTTCCTGTCACCAGACCTATGTAAGATCGGACACGTTAAGTGAATAAGTAAGAAAGTAAGGACGTTCAGATTTATTTAATTATTTTACCAAATTTAATAATAAAAGCTTCGATAAGTACTGATAAATTCCGAGTGATAATATGATACTAACAATAATGGCCATTTTTAAGATGTGCCACAAAATTACTCCAAAAATACCAATTATGATATAATATACTTATTACTAGACACGTGATGAAGAAGAATAAAAACTAAACAATCAAAATAATGTATTTGCCTACTGAATAAAGATAAATTCATTAATCAATGAAATCAATCGATCATATCCGTGATTATGGCAGCCACTTGTACTACTTTAACAACTTAAACAGTATTATATTAAACAAGTCGTGCTGATAAATCAAATCACTTACTCTTAAAATTTTCCAGTTCCATTCTTTATCCGTAACAGAGCTCCTTTCTTGCTCTCTGAACTCTTCCAGAGAATAGAGCCCACTGCTCTGTCGCATAGAGCTGACGGAATGTCGAGTGTATGCTTCTAGACCTGGCACATGAGTCATGACTAAACCTTGCACGGATGACATTTTTGATAATTTTATTGCAAAACTACCATCAAAACAACATTAACGATATTTGCATGTAAATTTCACAAGGATTTTATACCGGATATTAACATTTTCACTTCATTGATTGTGTTGAACACAGTTTTTTACGATTTGTGTTGCAATACAATATACCCAAATAACTTAACCTAAGAATGACTGTTGTTTTATAATACAGATATTGTATAATTTTCAGAAATATTCAACTATCTAACAGATGAAACTATAACGACATACAAAAAATGTATAACAATAATATATAACGAATCAGTTCAAATTATTGACTCGATTTTCAATGTTAAGAGATCTAAAATAAGACATTGTCGGTCCATGCACTTGAAACACCAGATCACTACAATATTCCATGTATGAAGAAACATTTGTATTCTAATATATGGATTAAATTGTTTTAGATTTATCTTAACAACTTTAACTATGAATTTAATGCAACATTTATAAAGAATAATGATTTTTACACACAATTGCTCGCCTTTGTTTGTTTTTATATACTAACAAAGCAAATAAAAAGTATAGTCTGACATAGCGCATTCCACAATTAATATATATTGATAAATTAATATATAACACCTTAAGATAAATCGAACTAATCGACATGATAAGATTATGAGAAATAATGACAAATTGATAAGTTGTATACTTATCAAAACACATACACGTGGTAGAAGACATAGTTTCATTAACGCTAAATGATACCAAACAAAATTTTATAAAATAAGACTTGGGTATTTTTGTTTTGTCTTTAATCATTTCGAGTCAATGTTGTTCCCGTCTAAAGTATCAAATAAGATTAAGGAAAATAAAACATTCTAATTTAATTATTTATTATGCATTCAACGTTTATTTCAATATATACCTAAGTTTAATTTTTCCTCCTCTGTAAAGAAAAAAAATTAACTTGCTTCAGAGAAAGATGAATAGGTACCGAAATGAAAAAATACTAAACAAAAAACATCTCGTACTGCATTGCATATTCTGTACTATTTAACGAAGATTACTGTGGAAAATTCTGAGTACCTAGTAGTTTCTCATTTCGTTGATTTTTTTGTTGAAGCGATCGTACGTTTTTATTACAAGGATGCAATACGAATATTTTAATTTAAAATAGAGAGGAATGTCAGAAACGAATACTCTCCCACTGTAACAAATTACTTATTTTAAAATGAAAATTCTTTTTCTCGAATCAAATGTATTATAATTTGAATGAAAACGATGCCTGTCTGCTTACATTAAAGGAAAGAAATTTTGTTAAGTTGAAGCTGTTTACTTTGCACTTGGAGATACATCAATAATATGTTTACTCGGTGAAGTTAGGCATCGTGATCGGCATTCTCAATTTACCCATCAATATGTAACTCTCATTCTCAGCAAAAAAAAAACTCGTAAGTGTTTTTAAATGACGCTACAAAAATAAGCGCGACGTATTAGATTTATTTCAATTCGGCTCTAAATAAATAACAAACTTCATTTTTTTTAGATACTGAAATTTTCTTGGTAGATAACTTCTAAATGTTAAACTTAAGAACTTTTTACTCTACTGTAACAGGGGAGAGTAGTTTTTTCAATAATTTCAGTGTATTTTAAAATAAAATTGGTTTACATTAATATTTGATTTAATTAATATTTTTAATAAATAAAAATAAAAAACTTGTTTAAAATCAATCTCACTATTTATAAAGACTACAACCGGTTTCGTGCTAAGCACATTTTCAAGTGGTTCGTGCTTAGCACGAAACCGGTTGTAGGTTGTAGTCTTAATAAATAGTGGGATTGATTTTAAACACGTTTTTTATTTTTATTTATTAAAAATATTAATTAATTTAAATTGAATTCCATCAGGAACTGACGATCAAAAATTTAAATCTAATTAATATTTGATTTCATGGGCAATTCGGTAATTTATTTCAATCAACCATATAATATTAATAATGAAAATTTTATTACGCCGTTTTATGGAAAAATACCAATCAATGGTCGCTTTTGCTTATTTGGTGGCTCTGCGAAACAGAGAAGTCTGAAGCAATTTTCTGAAGGCCCCAAAACTCTGCTCTCCACGCACTTCAGAGACAATATATACCATTTGATAGGTCCGTTACCAATATCAAAGTAATCCGCTTTATTGGCTCTAGCCAATTCCTTTAAATAATTGGTATTCTGTGTACATTTTTATATACATTTGTATGTTTACGTAAACTTTATGTGTAAATACATACAAATCAAGCTATTTTTAACAAATTTTACAAAAATTGAATTTAGTGACGACATCGTTTTATACAATTTGTATGGCAGAATATATTACACAATATCTATCTATCCTATCCTGATATATGTGTTTCGTAATAGTATAGGAAAACATGAAATATTAATACATTTAATCATTTGAATTTAAGGGTTTATAGTTTGAACGTATTCTTCGATTATATATATTTTGGTTCATCTATTTTGTGAGAGCCCATATGTTTGTTGAGGTAATGAGTATCTATTTAGTGTGGAACAGGAACAATCACCTGGTTCATAATTGCATATAATTGTCAGTAAAAATAATTGTAAACTGCTAGCCCTAGAACAGGATTTCCTAGTTGGGCAGCAGTAATCTACTTATTGTTGTCATCATAAATATGGTGTGATAAAAGGTAAATAAATAAACAATATACTATCACTATCGATACTTGGATCTCATGTATTAGATAACAATAGTTTTTTTTTTAAAAAAAAACTTTTTCTGTTGAGTGGTGGGATCAGTTTGGCTGATCAAATAACTGAAATATGTTGATACTTAAATAATACATGTAATTTTTCATGGAAAGTTTCTTTAGTAATAAAAAGTAAAAATTAAATAAACACATAAAATATTGTATCGATAAGTATGTAAAAAGTAAGTAGTCGAATATTGAAATTTGTCAACACGACTTGGTACATATGATTAACTCGTGTTTGCATTTTCTTTCTTCCCCTCTTAAAGAGGCTGGCTGGATGGCATAAACATGTGTTATTTAGAATTTTGTACGCATGGACGTGTTACCATAGATTAGACACGATTCGATGCATTACTCGAGTATTCAATAAACCGTAGGGTAGGGATGCTTCTTGTTCCCCTACAACATTAACGCCGCCGGTAGGGGAACGAACCATCGAGAAAGCATTTATACAAAATCGAGTATTTCAAGATCACATTATAATATATAAGCGAAAATGGATTTTTTCCAAATTTGTGCCGCGAGTCTGTGACATTTTTTTGACAAACTTAATATCACAGTAGAGACGAAGTTGGACGAACATGAACTAATTTCTCAATAGATGGCGTAAGAAAATGGTTGCATTGTCATTTCATAGATGGCGATAGTGTTCGTTAGAAAATGGTTTCACTGTCATTCCATAGACGACGATAGTGTTCGTTAGAAAATGGTTTCATTGTCATTCCATAGATGGCGATAGTGTTTTCGGTATGATTTCAAGTAGTAGATATATACAAATTTTAAATATTTGGAAATAATTAAAATGTCATTATTGATAAACGAAGCATATGGGCTTAAAGTAATCAGGTATACCAGCCGATGACAGGTCGTAAGCCCTGTAGGTGCCTGATTTCCTGGTTCTCTTATAAATATATTTTACAACTTTGCCTCTATTGAGATATTAAGTTTGTCAAAAAAAAAACATTCAGACAAAATAAACCAAATGATTGTATATTTATGATATTTTTATTTTCAACGTATATGTATATTATTTCATTCTTATTTTACAATTGAAAGCATGTGTTTCATTTGAAAAAAAAAACACTCTTCTATCTTTCCACGGGTTGTTTTCGATCAGCAATAAATATTTATTTATTTTATACACATGCACGCCCTTAAAGGATAAAGAAATATGTAAATAAATCGACATAAAAAAATGAATATGTTGTCATTGTTACAGCATTTGTTTGGGATAATAAAGATTTGACTAAAACTAAGACGTTCAATGATAAAGAAGATTACAGTAAAATTAAGAAAAGCTTCTGACTTAAGCTATATTTGAGGTTAAATTAATTAAATAATACTATAAATCTACATAACAATTCATAACAATTTCATACTAACGTAGATATCAACAAATTTTCATGATTAAATGAAGAGAAAAATAAATATTTTATTATGATAGAGTACTGATTTATACATTTTTAAAATTAAGGCAAGCTAAGGGCATATTAAGAATGTGTCATGAGTAGCCCCTCAGATTTATTCATTTATTATTTCTCGGGCAACTAACAGGTACTTTTGTCAAATATTAATTTAACATGCACCCAATAACAAGTTGCCACATTCTGAAGACTTACGATATTAATCGTCTCACAGATCCAGACTGAAAACACAATTAAAACTGTGTCTCCACCGGGAATCGAACCCGGGACCTTTGGATCAGCAGTCAGATACCCAACCAACTGAGCCAGATTATACTTTCGAAGTGTTATTTTATCTCTGAAGTATTTTTCTTCATTTCCTTTTTTTGGGTCTTTTTTCACAATAACTTAACACCAAGAATAGAATTAGGTTCAGTATGACCCCCATGTCAATTTTCCCCTTCAACCCATTTCAAATTTCACTTTTAAATATAATTATCTTACTATCTTCAGGAATGTCTATATCCCTTAACACCCTGAATTTTTTTTTTAGAAAATATTTAAATTTTTCTCAATCATTGTCCTTCTAATACCATGTTTTATCGAGGAAAAATGAAAAAAAAAATTTAATACTTATAGTTTTCTTGGATAACTACCAACACAATTGTGTGGGTTAGGATTTAATGTATGAAAAAGTTCAAAGTAAGAAAATGTTATTTATATTTTATTTGACAAAAATTAATTACATATTATGAAAAGTTTTAAAACAATTTTGGGATTTTGACATGCATAAATATATATCACACTTTTCACATCTTATTCTAGTTCTACTTTTGCACGTCTCTAGGCGGCAAAACCTTGGAGTGGAGAGATCATCCACACAAGCCCAATGGTCGTAACCATCGTATCTTTTGTCGTGGCATGGAATCGGAGCTGGCGGATTGTAATATTTAGATCTCTTTGCTTGAGATGAACCTTCTTCGGGCATGTCGAGATTTGAATTGGATGCATCTGTTTCAATTCTTGACTTGTCCGGTGTGGCCATCAAAGCTTCCGCCAACTCCATTCTGAACCTCAAAAAATCCTTTTTGTTTTTTCTTGCCACTTTATGTAGTTTTGTTAAATGGTTATACTCCATCCAACTATTAACTGTGGCAAGATCCAAAAAATGCAGAATGACCTTTAACGTCCACTTCCGTGTTCTAAACCAAATACGATTATTTTCCATCATTTGGTCACATAAATCTACACCCCCCATGCCAGCATTGTATTTTCTAACTGCTGCAGGTATGGGTACATCAATATACTTTTTTTCCTGCTTGGACCACCGTTGAATCACTTGTTGAGGTTCCACACCACTACACGAAGACGCTATAAGGACTCTGCTGTTGTCCATCCATTCGACTATGACAAGTTTGTCATCGCTTCTCACGTATTCTGATGACTCTCCCCTTTTAAGTTTTTTTTCATTGAGTTTTATCTGGCCTTTTAACCTGTTGGCCATAATGGTTCCCGTACTTTCGAATCCAGCATCACTTAATTTTTCTACGAGTGGAAGGGTAGTGAAATATCTGTCAAAGAAGAGGCAGCTTCCCACAGGTAAACTTTGAATTAGCCGCATAACCACCGATGGACCATGCCCAAGATCTTTATTTGGCAGTGGCGTGTTAGCACCTTGATATATTTCGAAATCCATCACAATTCCACTTGAGGACGTGATAACGTAATTTTTTAAACCCACGGGTCGTGGTTTATTTTTGACATATTGCCTCAATCCAGGGCACCTTCCAAGGAATGGTATCGAATATGTTTCGTGGTCTCGAGCTAATTTCAAGCATTGATTCCTCACACTGTCTATAAATGGTTGTACCTTCCACAGTCTATTTGTATCAGTATTGGTTGGAGGATTTGCATTGTCAACAAAATGTAGATTTAGTCTCAATGCTAAATATCTATCTCGTGGCATACAATTTGATATTGCTGGCAGATTTATGCCTGTCTGCCAATACATTGTAAGTCTGGGATATTTGATAATGCCCATTAGTAAGTTCATACCAAAAAACTTTTTTAATTCACATTCATTTGTATTGAAAGATGTACCATTTTTTGAAAAATGATACATGTTGGTGTAATTGGCTGCCATACGGGACAAATCATCAGGAAAATATTTCTTCCAAATTTCCATTGGACTGGGTATAGGTGGTAGTACCTACGATACAAAAAATATTGTTGTAAAAATATTGTGTGTTCAATTACATTAAAATATTATGATAGGCCTTTGTTTTTACTTACGTCTGGTTGTAATGGACTATGTAGTATTTTCTCAGTAAAGTTTTTTTGTTTCCATACCCAACGTCTGACTTTGTTTGATGAAGAAGTTTGTTCTGGAATTGTAAGTGTATTAACCGTATCTGAAGAAGCTTTTTCTGGATTTACTAGTGCATGCGCCGTATCTGGTACAGGTGCTTCTCCAATGTCTTCATCAGAACTTTCGTCATTAATGACTGAAGGATTAATGTAAGTTCTCTCAGTAACTTCATCATCGCTAAGATCGTCGATATCAGAACCATTAGCAATACACTCCCAAATATCATTTTCGTTCAGGCCTTTAAAATTTGACATCTAAAAAAATATTTTTTATTAAAAAAAACACTGTAAATTGAAGATGAAATGACCAGTTATAGTTGTAATATTCACTAATAAAACCTAACCAACACAATCGTGTTGGTAATCATTTGAAGCACTATTTTACGATCAAAATGTAATTAAACTCTGTATTTGAGTATCATATAAGTAAAATTGATATGTAATAAGAAATAATCACACGAATATTCAAAATTAATACATTTTTAAATAATAAAAATCGTCACATACACTGGAGCTCGCGAACACGTGTAACACTCACTGACAAATAAATCACAATACCCCCCACCAATGACGCACAATACAATAAAAAATGTCATTGTTCTATAGGTAGACAACCAACACAATCGTCGCGAGCCGTTTGGAGCTAAGAAAACAAAATATAGCCGTACAATATTTTTTTATAAAGCACCAACACATTTGTGTTGGTCAGGGTGTAAAGGGATATTACCTCTTAAATATGTCGTTCATTATTCAGGTGAGTAAAATAAGAAGTTTTATTCACCTGAATAATTAAATAATTTGTGTTTTTTATGAAAGTATTTTATATTAATTTCATCTTTTATTTGTTAAAATCCTTAAAATGTAGAAATATACGAATTCCTTAAAATTATAACGTGCTAAGATTTTATTCATATTATTTAATTTATTATACAAATAAATTTTCATCTTCATGCAAAGTACCTACCTACATTTTTAATATTTAGTTGGTGTATTTTGTTAAAATGCTTTCGTGCAATGGAATGCATGTTTTTTGTGTTCTATACAAATTACATTTCAATCGATGCGCCTGCCTTTTACGATAACACCTCCTATTTATGGGGAAATTTATTTTTTACGAAGAAAAATTGACGTCCATTACTGGTAACGAAGATTCTACGCCGATCTCTTCTCAGTTCCGAGCGAATTACATTTTTTATGACGGTTTTTGTCTTAAATAATGTGCTCAGTCTTTCGCTGAAGATTAATTTGATTTTGATTAAGAAATTTCATAAAAAAACGTGACCATCCGGAATACCAAATTCAAATTTTACTCTCATAACAAAGCACGCAGGCTTTGTGAAGTTTGAACGAAGTATTTTTCAAAATCTGTTTAAGAACTGAAGATTCTAAAAAAAGACTACATCATAAATTTGAGATAAATTTAAAAAATAAAATCACTGAATTCTCATTCGGAATTCGCGTCAAAATTCGTTTGATTTTTTTTTATTATCTCCCGATATCTTTTGCATTTATAATGAAACAATTTTTTATTGATTCATAATCCGTTCGTAGATAATGATTGAAGTAAGCCTCGAATTCGATATATTTTAATATACATTTATGTATGGAGAATACGATGATATAAGGTTAAAGAAATATTTGCAATCAATAGTTTTTGTTCTATCCACAGAGTAGGGAATATAATATGTTCTGTGGTTCTATCATATTTATCATAAACAACTTTTGAATGGAGAATTCTTTCGTGATTTTGAATTCCTTCTCCCGTTTCCTGTCTATGTAACCAAACAACTTGATAAGGGTCTGTCTCATGTATCTAGGGATCTTTTCTGAGCATCTTACTGTCTATTCTATTGCCAATCTTTCTCATCGATCATCGTTCCGTGTACCTAATTGTATTCCATTCCCATTGCCTCCATCACTTTGCGTAGTGTCTATTTAAATTGTTTGTTTTGGTTTGCAATATTCTTCCTTGTACTCATGCCTTTATTTGTACTCGTACTCAAGCCAGAGTACATCATGTGCATGGATCACCGACAGCATTAAAAATCTCATGGCAAGGAGAGATAGAACCGGCAGCCGACTGACAAAAACTGGAGTAGCTATAAGGCACTACGTAACCGTTGCACCCATTCTTGTCGCTACGGAAAGAAATGATATATTCAAAACTTCGTCGGTCAATCTGCTCCCTGTCGAACTTGGAAATCTCTCTAGTAATGGTAACCTTGAGACCCTTAAGATCGATATAAATGAGTTAGTTGAGTTGATATCGTTCGTCACTTTGCTTCGCCTCCGATCCTACTTGATGATATTAAAAAATCTAATAGTCTCAATCAGCTACGCAGTCAACCAAATCCTATCCATTGTCATCCGCGTTTGAAACTCTAACTGAAACCGAGATTATAAAAATCATATTCTATAACCACAAAATTTTCATCGACTCCGATGGCTTCAATATTGAAATGATATTTCTGCTTTTACCTCCGATTCTGCCAATTATTAACCACTCACTGAATGTTGGTATCTTTCCATCTGCATGGAAAATCCCATATGTCATACCCCTCCCTAAGATTTCAACACCTACTCAACCAAAAGACTTTTCAATTCGATTAGATTTTCCAATTTCGATTTTACCAATATTATCTAAAGTTACTGAACGGATAGTATTCAATCAATTCAATGCAAGCCTATATTTAAATTTTCTCCACTGCAATCGGGGTTCAAAGCAGGTCATAGTACCACAACTGTACCTACTGGTTAAGATTACTCACACAACTCGTTCACAAGCGCGTTTAATTCAGTTGATTTTGCTATTCTGAAGATGGAATAAAATAAAGAGATTAAAATGAAAAGAATTGTCGATCGACAAACTAAACTTAAAAAACACATCACTATTGTATTATAAAATGGATATATTTATTAAGTGACAGTTCTGATCAACACATATTTGTAAATATAACATAAAAAATAAATAAAGTATCTTATACCTACTTACAATTGAAATGTTACCAAAGAGAGTATATTTGATAATTTGTTATTTGGCGGCTAACTGATGATTATTAACTTGGGAAACTATGAAGTATGATGTCAACAACCTATCAATATTACATGCACTCAATGAAATATTGTTTCATTCTGGAGACTGATATTTACCGCCTCCTAGATCCAGACTTATAACACAATTAAAAACTGTGTTTCCACCGGGAATCGAAACCAGGCCCTTTGTCTCAGCAATCAAAGATATGTAACAAACTGCGTCACAAAGGCCGACCCGAAGGTATGAGTGCTATGCTATAGTAATAAATATTTAATTTCAGTTTGTATCTTAAATTAAATATCCCCTCGGTGAGTGTTGGACTCCTAGTGACAGTAATTTTAAATATACTATATAGTAGGTATCCTTATGTTGTACGAAGAACATGTATGAATAGGACTACTAGGTCCTATATCGTTGTCAATGTGGTGGTGTGTTGAGTCTGCAAAATCCTCTTCTTTTTCTTTTCAGCTATCTCTCCACTGCTGGATGTTGTCCTCTTTTAACTTTCTCCCCCCATCTCTATCCTGGGCGTCCATATACCACTTTTTTCCTGCGACTTTAACTATGTCATCAGCCCATCTTTTCTGGCGTCAACCTACTCCTCTTTTATATGCCCAAGGTTAAAATTTCCACTTTCTGTCTTGCTACATGACCTGCCCATTTAATTTAAATGTAGAATGTTCATTTGATTCCTATATATGCTACTATGCACTATGAACTGAAGAAATGTAAGTCTTGATTTGAAAAATATTTTATCATGCAACAAATGCAAAAGTATATAGGTACATAACTAGAATGTTTGAATTTAGTGAAATACATGGAAACAGGGATAGGTACGTCTCATACGAATCTAAATGAATGTACTCAAATAATCATTAATCCAGTCTACCTTTAGCGTCTTGGAATCGAATTTCACGGTCTTTATCATCACTTGTCGAATTCCCACGTAACTTTCCCCAAATGTAATATCTCTTGGAGAACATTACGCTGAGGAATTCCACTTCAGTGTGACCGCAAGTATGCGGTACTTCACCTATCCATCTCTCCACACCCAGAGGTTCTCTTATATCATATGATGAGGGTATAACATTCAGGAGGACGTTTCAGACTGCCACGTGGCATATGGATATGTGAATATGAGATAAATAACAAATTTTTAAACTAACAAATATATATTTTTTTATATTTCCAGTTTGGTTTGTTTTTTGTATCTTCTTTAGTATGATATGTAAAAATTTACCTAGATCTTGATTATATGCACCACAAAATTCTATTGTTTATATCCGTAGTTAGTGTGAAAATCTGATATATTTAAAATAAAATTTTGGAACTCGGTACCTACTATTTTCTATACCAAATTACTCCAAAGATTCCAAAACAAGTTAATTTATAAAAAATGAATATACCCTATTCAAAGTTTTCTACGCGTTGAAAATTTACAGTCAAACTAAAACATAAAAATGCTCTTTTTACACATTACTTTGTATAAAATACAAAATTGTTCTATTTTATCAAACGATCAAAAGTTATAAGGGGGGGGGACACAAAGACAGACACATAGACATAGACAGACACACTAAATGTTCTACTCCAAATTCTGAGTAAATCCGTACATAGAACATTATATGCTGCGAAGCCTCAAATTGGTGTTTTTTTTCTTCAAAGGCCGACCGCCGTGGCACAGTTGGTAAGCCGTTCGGTTTCTGTGCGGGCGTCCTGGGTTCGATTCCCAGCGGAGGAGAAATTTATTTAAATTCATTTCTCACGCTAATATTGCTTCTCTGGGCTGGAAACACTGGTTAGTTGGAAGAAATTGCCATACGGCAATAAACTCGCCACTTGCGCAGGGTGCAAGAAAGTGTTTATTATTATTATTATTATTATTAAAGAAAAGCCGTGAAAAATGTAGACCGTGCATATAAATCTCGCGTATCCTGGCTTGAAACATTGTCGATATGTTAAGAGAACAAAGTTCTCTTGAACAAAACGACAGTTGAATACAGCTAGAAATTCTGAATGTTTCAGAGCTCTGGTCGAGAAGCAAGTGTTATTTCATAATTTCAGTACGGAGAGGCATGTCAATTCAATTAAAAATTTGTTAATAAAACACGACATATTTTTATAAGAAAAACTCGAAGCTGGTATTTCTTGCAGTGAAAAGAAACAGGCTAAAAGAATAAGAAAAAGACAAGGGTTCTTTTGATTTCTTAATAATCTTTAGAAATATCTTGTTTGCAGTCGATATCATCGATTGGATTTTCATACTTTCATTCATACATTCACGGCATATCTCACAATGTGGGGTAACCAGCGATAGGTGAGCGTATGTGCGTTATCTTATAAAAGGGAGCAAAACACGATATTCAGAATGGGTGGTTAACCTCATTGATGAACTATGTGAGATGTTATTATTCCCTGTTATATTTTCGATTACCCGACTCTTACGGGACACTTGAAAACAATAACAGAAAGGAGTGGAAGCACTATTCTAAGCCGGTGTCTCAAAGCTGGGGGGCAAGTCTGGTTCAATCGGCGATATCAAAACCCTCGTGATTACCCATATCATGGATATAATTATTATATGGAGTTCTACAATATCTTTAGATGTCATAGAACTCCATACGATAATTATAATAATAATAATAGTAACTTTTATTTAGACGTAAAAAAATATAAAAATTAATACATCTAGTATAAACAAAAAAACAAAAAGTATACATTTTTTGATAAATTAATAAATTCTGTTACAGGTACAGGGTATGACACTAAATTATTTAAAACAATGTAAAGTATGGAGAAAATTAATAATTTTCAACTATGTGCTCAGCACCTAGCCTACGAAAGGTGGCAAGACTTGTGGTTTGTTTTATTTTTGGTGGCAAACTGTTATATATTTTAAGACCTTTATGGTATAAACTATTTTGAGTGCATGTTAATCTCGTTTTTGGAAGTCTAAAATCCTGACATCCTCTCGTAGGGTAGGTGTGAACATTGGAATTGAATAATATATCCCTCTGCATATATTTTGGAAGCATATTATTTTTTAGTTTGAAAATCAAAGTTAATGTGTTGTATATAATGTATTGCTTTACTGTCATTAATTTTAGTTTATTTAACATTAGGTTTATATATTAGGTTTATATCTGTTACATTTTAAAATTGTTCTCATTCCCATATTATGAATAATCTGTAATTTTCTATTTTGAGTTTCATTGCAGAGGAAAAGGACACTAGAACAATAATTTAAATGGGGAAGTACAATTGAATTAAAAATTAATCTTGATGTGTGAAAATCTATGTTATTTCTTATTCTTTTTAAGAAACCAATTTTTTTAGCCATTTTTTTCATAATATATTCAAAGTTTTTATCAAATTTCAATTTATCGTCTATTAATATACCTAAATATTTCATACATTTAACTTTTTCAATGTTTTCATTATCAATATTTAATGTGAAGTTGTCATTTTGTCCTTGGTCACTTATAATTAGAAACTTGGTTTTGGCCACATTTAATTTTAATTTATTTTCATATAACCATAGTACCACACTTTCAAATCAATTTGAACTTTTTCTATGCCATCACCAAGATTTGATTTCGCTATATATATATATATATATATATATATATATATAAATATATATATATATATATATATATATATAATATTATATATATATATATATATATATATATATATATATATATATATATATATATATATATATATATATATATATATATATATATATTATATATATATATATATATATATATATATATATATATATATATATATATATATATATATATATATATATATATATATATATATATATATATATATATATATATATATATATTGGCTCCTTGTGGGCGTGTCACAAGGAGCCAATCACGTCGCGCTAACAATATTTGACATAAGCGGCCATCTTGTACGCTACGAGTCACTTGACGGTGAGCTTTCAGTGTGAGTAGACGTGTGTCGCGCGCGTGCTTTTCGTTAAGTCCTTGAAAATGCCTGGTGATATTCAGGCGAAACGTCGGAAGACAAATGGTCTTAGTCAAGACCTACTGACACGGGAAAACCGAGATAAAATATTATAACATATTTCATATACATATTATATATATATATATATATATATATAATATATATATATATATATATATATATATATATATATATATATATATATATATATATATATATATATATATATATATATATATATATATATATATATATATATATATATATATATTTATATATATATATATATATATATATATATATATATATATATATATATATATATATATATATATATATATATATATATATATATATATATATATATATATATATATATATATATATATATATCATCATCATCATCATCTGTGGCTCCACAACCCAGGTCGGGTCTTAGCCTCCTGCAGAGCCCGCCTCCATGACTGTCGATCCTGCGACGCATTGCGCCAGTTATGGACGCCGATGCTGTTCGCATCCTTCACCACTCCGTCCAGCCATCGAAGCTTCGGCCTTCCAACTTTTCTTCGTCCCCCCGGTGCACCATTCATGATCCGTCTTGGAACGTCCTCCTCGTTCATTCTTTGGACGTGTCCAGCCCATCTGAGTCTACCAATTCTTATTTCTTTCAGTATGGTAGGCTCCTTGTACAGATCATACAATTCGTAGTTTGTGCCTGATACGCCACTCTCCATTGGTCACAAGTCGGGCCGTAGATCCTCCTCAGCACCTTCCTCTCAAAAATTTCCAGGGCTCTTTCATCAGATTTAGCGATTGCCCAACATTCTGATCCATATGAGAGGTACTGGCCGAATTAGAGTCTTATAGAGGAGGACTTTCGTTTTTCTGGTGAGGTGACGAGACTTCATGTGCCTCTGCAACCCATAGTAGCACCGATTTGCGGACACTATTCGGCGTTTAATTTCAGTTGAGACATTGTTGTCACTTGTCACCATAGTACCGAGGTACACAAACTCGCTAGCAGTTTCGAATGTGTAATCGTCGACTCGCAAATCTGGCGGTTTTCGACGTTCATGCACTGGCATATACTTTGTCTTTCCCTCGTTTACCATCAACCCCATATTCCTTGCTGATGCAGCCAGGGGCTTTAAATGCAATTTTTAAATCATTTTCCGAGCGTGCAATGATATCTATATCATCAGCGTAGGCAAGGAGTTGCACAGATTTATTGAAGATATGGCCACCAATTTGAATACCCGAGTCTCGGATGGCTCGGATATATATATATATATATATATATATATATATATATATATATATATATATATATATATATATATATATATATATATATATATATATATATATATATATATATATATATATTATATATATATATATATATATAATATATATATATATATATATATATATATATATATATATATATATATATATATATATATATATATATATATATATATATATATATATATATATATATATATATATATAATATATATATATAATATATATATATATATTATATATATAATATATATATATATACATATATATATATATATATATATATATATATATATATATATATATAATATATATATATATATATATATATATATATATATATATATATATATATATATATATATATATATATATATATATATTTATATATATATATATATATAATATATATATATATATATATATATATATATATATATATATATATATATATATATATATATATATATATATATATATATATATATATATATATATATATATATATATATATATATATATATATATATATATATTAATGTGTCATCTGCGAAGAGTTTTATATCACTGAATTTTAACGTTTTCCACTATGTCATTCATATATAAAATAAACAATAATGGGCCCAAAACCGAACCTTGAGGAACTCCTTTATCTATTTGCTGAGGCTCTGATGTTACATCTCCGTATTTGGTTTGCTGTTTCCTTTCTGTTAAATAATCTAAAAACCACTATATCCATGAAACCACTATATATAAATAATCTATATCCATGATATGGGTAATAACTAGGGTTTTGATTTTGCCGGTCGAACCAGACTTGCCCCCCTGGATTGGATATAATTTAACGATATCTGAAATAATCTGCCTTTTCTTTTTACGAAGTGTATAAATCGCTGTCACCATAGTCGCGTATTTAATGCTAATCTAATAATTTATTCAAGATTTATGAAACATTACACAGATAAGTGAAATAATGTTTGATTTTTAAATATTTTCAGGATATTGTCTAGGAACTATGTAAATAAATACAGTTGAAGAAGGAAAATAAAAGTTAATGAAGCCGCTTAAACGACCAATACTTAACACCGACCATCTTACTTAATGACTATGGCAATATTACACAACATCTCTTGGATGAACGAGTAGTAAAAAAGTAGAAAATATATAAATATAGGATAAAAAAATAATATAAGGACAAAATTGAAAGAATAAGAGGATATATGTATATCGATTTAAAACAACTTACATCTCAAAAAGATCAAGCTCAGATAGCACAAAAAACATCATTTTACATGTAGAATATCTGAATTGTTATGAACTGAAAATACACAAATTATCATTATGTTTATCCTCATATGACACTTATTAGACACTTGACCAATATATTTGTGCAACAAATCTTCTCAATCAAAAATCAAGGACTGCATATAACAATATTGAGAAACTTTTGAATAGAAAATCTTCTTCAGTCAAACAATATAAATAACAAAAAATAAGTGTTTCTTAAATTGTTAACAAAACAGCTATGCTGCCTTTAGAAATATGCCTTGTCATTTTTCTAGGAATATATTCCAAAGATGCAGATGTCCAGTTGTCTTGCCATTTTCGGATGTTCTGGTGGTCTGTCCGTTGGTGTTTTATTTATCGTTTTGTTAATGACCCTTTCAGAGGTTTCTCTTTCCACGTGGACTTTCAGGAGTTCCATCGAAAAGCCCAAAAACATTATTCATACCTACGTCATAAGGGATTCAAATGGTGTCTACAGTCACAAGACAACTTCTATTTTGTGCTGAAAAAAAAACTAATTACATTGGACCATGTTGTTTGGTATTGTTCCTTTCATTATAACCACAGTGTTAAAAGGCGTTGAATTTTAATAATAATCAAAAACACAACATGGTCTACCTACACCACTAAATATTCTTTATTCTATAAAATCAGAATAAAAACCCTCTACATGTTACGGGAACAAAGTTTCCTTCTTCAGGAAGATATTATGTTTTAGTTCCAAGTGATCACCACATACTTAAGAAGGTATTTATGTAATAATGCTTGTTTCTACGTTATAATGGAGATTTATCAAGAATAAAATGTCCGTCGACAAACTTGATACTTAATATTCCATATTCCGAGAGATAATAATAATTAAAAAAGACCTTTATTGATTTATACAACGTTGCGGATTTTTGCCCGCAGGCAATCTCTACCAGTCAACAACCATCGAAACGTTTTCGATGAATCATTTTTTTACTGCTGTTTTTTTTGCATTTTCTTTTTTATTGAATATAGGTATGAAAAAGGTAATTCGGGCACCTGGGAGAGGTTGTATTTACCAGTGCGTATCCTCTTGTATGTTATTAATTTTTACCTATAAAATCCACTTACTTTTACTTAAGTATGCAAAAATATTACATTTTAAACAGATGGATGGTATAAGAGCACAAAAAGAACTTCAAAAGATACTATAGGAAGAAGAGGAAGAAAAACCATTCCCAAGTGCAAAAAAAACAGCTATTAAATAATGAATTATATTTTGACGTTGCTATCTCTTAGACGTATCAAATTACTTATGGTGGTTGATGATTCACGATATTTGAATACTTATAGATGACTCCAATTTTCCTAAGCTCTCATCGAGTAGAAATTTATGATACCGACGAAATAAAACGAAAACCGATAGAAGCGGGAAACAAAGTGCAATTAAAGGATTACTATTGAACAATGGGGTAATGCCATTGAAGAAGCAATGACATCATCAAGGAAAATACTCCCCAATACAGTCCACACTTAAGTTTCACATTCCTAAGCGTTGTTGTATAATGAAATGCGAACGTGCCCCCACTTTCTTCATTCCTTCTATGCTGAATTATTGCTCCCTCCCCCACTTCTAACCCAACTCGCTCTTTCTTTCCCTCCACTATTCTACCACCCCGTTGCTTTCCTTACCCGACAATAGCAGGGAGAAATGAAATGTGTTTTTAATGATGCGAGAATACAGGCGATTTTTTCTCTCACTTTTCTCTTATACTCCTCGATGTTATCTCCGCGGAGTAGCAAAAGATACGTCCATATTGAACTGAAAAATCAAGGCGAAATTGAAAATAATATATCAGAATCAAAAAAAATTTCAGCGAATTGAACCTGTGAACAAGATACATTTGCTTGGTGAAAATATTACGAATATTGGAAAAAAATATTGAATGATTTTCATACCTTCCTACAATTCGATACTATCTAATTCCGTCATGACAAATTATTTTTTTTATTTAGAAATCCTTACAATGAAAGATAAGATATCTTTATTATTTTTTTTATTTATAGATGATGATAGCGATCCCACAGTTTTCCCCAAAAATCCACAATCAAATTTCAAAGGACATATTTCATGTCCTTTGTTCAACTATTCATATTGATAACATTTGATTAGATGTAGTTGATAAGCTTAGAATTGTCTATTTAAACAAATTAAAAAAAGTGTTTTGAATAATATAAATATTATCATGTTATCATAATAAATTATCATGTGCTTCCGTCCCTTTAGACCTTTCAGCAAAATCCGGCAGACGATGTCCTGCCTGAGTATAATTATTAACCTCTGTATACATAAAAATGGATGATCCGTATGTTTTATATTATTTTTACTCTCCACACTATAGAATAGTGGAGTCATGATTTCACAATTTTTAAGCGTATTTTTTACATCAATTTCTCAACGGGTAGCATATAGAAAGTGCACACTATGAGTTTCGTTGTGATGTGTTTGTATGTACGGCGTATGGATTAGCCTTTTTGTTTCCTCTCTACAGCCCAAACTATAAGTCCGATTGACTTCATATTAACATCATATGTGTAAAGTCCATAGAACTAGAGCAGATTAGTTTTTCATAATTTACGTTGTTTCTTTTTGTGTCCTGTCTGCAGACCAAACTATAAGTTCGATTGACTTCATATTGATATAATATTATGTAAAGTCCATAATCTTATTGATTAGTTGATTAGTTTTCCATAGATATCCGATAATTTCTTCTCTATGATTTAATCTGTCCAAATTTTCAAAATGCTCTCACGGTCTGGAAAATCGAGGTATTTCTATACTGTTTAAAAGTTTGATACAATATGAATACACTCATCAAAAATGCATTCAAAAAATGTCAAAATTCAAAGAAAAAAATCTATGGTCTGCCATATCAATGTGAAATAAATTTTATATTTGTATGAAAAATGTATATAACAGAAGTAAAATAGCTTCTGTATGGGGAAATTGAGTGATCAACTTCATATTGATATTGTATGTGCCTCTATAGACATTTTTAAGTGTATTATTTACTCTCCACTTCTATCTTCCTCAAGGGTTAGGCAGTGAGAACCGAACACCGCTTTCTTCTATCTTTACACATATATACATCGCCTCATCGACATTGATACACTGTCTCGTACGTGCTCAGCTTGCTAGTACCTAATACAATTTTACTTAAAATTTCTCAACAGGTGTCATGTAGTAAGTGCATACTATGAGTTTCGTGACAATGTTTTTGTGTGTATGGTGTATTGTGCAAAAAAAATTCCTCTGGGAATCTTATATTTGTTTAAGAATCTAATATAAATGTTCTTCATAAAAATGCATTTAGAGATTGTCAACCTTTCAAGAAGAAACAATGAAAACCTACTATGGTGTGGAGAGTTTAGTGTTGACTAAAACCCACTCGTTTAAGACTGTAATCTATATAATCTAAGTATAATTCCGTATTTTCAGTCTCCTTCGTCCCTTCAATCCCTTCCGTCTTTACCGTCCCTTCAGTAAAATTCGATCCGATGCGATATACTGCCTGTGTATAACTATTAAATTTATTCCTCTGTATATAAAAAAATGGATGATCCGTATGTTTTATTATATTTTTAAGACTGTTATGTATAATCTAATTATAATTCTGTCCTTTCAGTCTCCTTCGTTCCTTATGTGCCTAGTAAAATCCGACAGACGATGTCCTGCATTTGTATAATTATTTATAACTCTGTATATATAAAAATGGATGATTCTTATGTTTAAGACAGTTATCTAGAATCATAATTCTGTCTTTTCAGTCCCTTTCGGCCCTTCAGTCCGTTACGTCTCTTCGGTCCTTCAGCTCCTTCAGTCCCTTCAGCCCCATCGATCCCTTCGGTACCTTCAGCCCCTCCCGTACCTCATTTTCAGGAAATTCATTGTGATATATCAAATACAAATAAATTTAAATCCAAGAACCTTCTCGTGTGTGCGCTGAACAAATCCCCAAAGATTCGTTGCAATACCATATAGATAAGTTTAAAAAAACTTCTAGATATTGAATAAATAAATTAAAATGCAATAAATTTCTCTGTTGTGCGCTGAACAAATTTCCAAAGTTTCAATGCAATCGAATGGACGGTCTAGGAGTTCATCGGCCATATACATACAAACAAATATACCAACATCCATTTTTATGTATATAATTACAGAAAATAATAAAAGTAAAATAATTAAGAGCAGAATCGTTACTTGTTATGCGATATAGGGCGGTTGAGTTTGTATTATATTTGTCTGGTAGTACCGCTAACAGCCTGCGTCAACTTTCATTGGGGATGTAATTGCTTTTGACTGTATTTTGTCAACCGCAATCTTATCATTGTTAATAACGTTTTTATCACAAAATATTTTAATAACTATTGAATAACATGGTCTTAATACAAAAAAAATATAACTTGCCTCGACGGAAGATACACTTGTCAAATCTATAAGATTAATCCAGTTTCACACTCATGGACATAATTAATATTTAATAGATAAAATAAAATCATTCAAAAGTGTCTCTTTGAACTCCTGAAAATAACACTTGCAATTCTCACTATCTCTATGTACATTATACATCATTGCTTTTGAAGTTCAATCAGAAATACTATTAAGCTTAAAAAATCAGTGATGTTGATGCGTCGTCTAATTACTTACAATAATTATATAGAAAATACAGAACAATTATATTCGCCAAATTGATTTTCCTTTTGCGAATTATTTCTGTGATTTACGGCTTAATATTGATTTGGTTGGTAAGAAAAGATTGCCTTTTGGATAGGAACCCGTTATTGTGCTCTTTTTATTCATGAAAAATAACAGATAATAAAAATAGATAAAACGCATGGAAGATATGGTGCGAAAAATACTATCATGGTTGAAGAACCTACGGCTGTGGATCGGCATTTCTGAAGCAGCGTCTCTCATAAGACGAGCCCAAGATCGAGAGAAATTTGAAGGATGGTTGCCATCTTAATTATACTATTTTATAATATTCAATAAAACTGCACATGAAAATTAATATCCTTTTTTCCTATATCTTTAAAGACATAGGAAAAAAAGATATTAATACGTGAAGCGAAAATTTCGTTACCCTTTTTAAGCACACTGCGCTCATGGAGGAGAGTGAGACTTAGCAAAGTTAAGATACATAATGTTGAAAAATCATATTCGTCTGTAATATACTTTTTGATATAGTCACTTTTAGTATTTTTAATGATGTGACTTTCTTTTATTTGCTATTGTTAATAGTGTATGTCATATTAATATTTAATTGGGAGCATTCAATGAATTCAATTATGGCACAAATCATACTATATTATGTGAATTGTCTAATAAAAAACATACGTGTTCATAATATTTATTTATTTATATATATTTACATATACGGCCTCAGGGCCATTATAAAAAAGGTAAAAATAAAACATACAACTCGTATTAAACAACACAACAATTAAAAAAAACAACACAATAATTCATGAATTAAATTAAATAAATTTAAGTACATAATATTAAATATACGCCTTCTTCTGGTGCCCTGACAGGAACCCTCGACTCCCGCGAATCCCTCTCTGTCCTGTGCCACCCGGAATATCTATATATACATTAAATTAAATAATAAAAAATTCACGTCAGAACACAGATGGTTTACCTTCATACTGCCAGTGCCAGTGTTGTTTTAAATTCAAATACAGAACACGTTGAAGAAAAATAATCTACCGAAAAACAATAAAAATGGTAGGTACTTAATCAATTACAATTATTGTGTCTTTATCAAAATGATTTTTTTCTTACACCATAAAATATTCGTTATCTAGAATATTAATCATATCCTGGTTTTAGATCTTCAACAGAGGATATAAATTAATATATTTGAATATTGTACGCAATTTACGTTTTTCTGTGATGAATACTGTTTTGAGTCAAAGCGGCAAAACTCTTTGCCAACCATGTGGATTCGATTGCTATTCGAGGATAAATTTACTTTAAAAATATCAAATAATAAATAAATTTGGAATAGTAAAATAAAACCAAAGAAACTTTGGTTTTATTTTACCATTCCAAATTTATTTATTATTTGAAATGGAGTTCTACCAAGAATTGTCCGTAGAAAAGTAAAAAAAAGTAAAAAATATCAGGCAATAGGTACTTCTCCGGGCTGAAAAAACATTTTGCTATAAACTCACCACTTGCATAGGGTGCAAAGTATTATTTTTATTTTTATTTATACGTTAAAAATATAATCATATAATTATAAAAATGGTTTCAATTATTTCTCTACAATTTATTGTGACGATCGATTAAATTTAAACATCATCCTATTAGAAATGTAAACAGTTCGGGGGCAGTAAACCGTTCTTATGGCAATAAGTCGTTTCCGGAGATCACAAAATCATGATTAAATCCCATAAAGCAAAACACAATGCCAGTTATAAAGGCAAAATGGCGGTAGTTTTCTCCAAAGAGAAATCTGTCGATGGCCATAACATCCCCTCCAGCCCTAGTCTAATGCAAACATTAAAATTTTAAAGTAGAACGTAGGAAGGGAATATCGCATAATAGAAACAAATTGAGTCGCGTAGGTACTATAGTATAAGTAGATACCTACATAATTCGCCCCCTCAGAACGGCAACTAAATAATTCGAGGGTATTACTTTTCAATGTATACTTTTTCAACAGTTGAAATCGTTAATTGTTTGCAATTTTTGTGAATTCAATTTGGTCGCGATATTGGAACAGGAAGTACGAAACGAGTTTAATATAATTTATCGTTGAATTTAATTATGTTACAATGTAGTGGATAGTACTATAAGGAGATGGTTATTTAATTATTATTGATTATGATTAATTAATTTTATAGAATATTTATATGAATGATTATTGCGTGTTCAAAAGGTATTGTTAAAAACTTATCTCTCTATAATAGATATACTACAAACAATTGGATACAACTGATAATTCATATAAGATTGTACTCAATCTGATATATATTCATTTCGAATAATGTTTTACATAGAATTTGTTAAATTATTATCTTTCATTCACCCGTAATAAGAATGTAGAGGAGAGTCCGCAATACGTCAGGCCATGACGACTGGAGAAATTCCGAATGAATTGTAAAAGTAGGGATTACTATTTATAACCTCCGCTTGTGTTGGTAGCAATGACAAGTCAGTAGTGATGTGGGGACTTCGTAGGGATGGTCCACCTCAGTACAATTCATTTTTCAATTAAATTCAAATATTGCTTCTCTGGGCTGGAAACACTGCTTAGTCGGTCATGTTCAAGAAAGTGTTTTTTTTTATTATCATTATAATTGCTAAGTTTTTGCAATGTATTAACTCAATTTCACCGCGATGACCTAAATGCAATACACATAATACATCTTGATATTGAGTTATTATTTTCTTTTTACATGGTTTTATGACTGAGGATTCACTCAATCGCTCTAAGAATCTTCAATGATCTTGGCCAGATCAAAGCTTCGGCAATAAAAGATCATGTACCGAACTTAAAACAAGGTCGGTTGGTGAGGGAAATCCGAATTTTCTATTCTCAACAATATGTTTTACGACTAGTTTCTCATATAAGGATTTGCTTTAAACAGATCTATCGTTCCAAAACAAAAAATGTGCTTAGTCTTTCGGTATATAAATAATTTAACTTTTATGTTTTAATGGAGAATTATGATATATTTTGAAGCATATTTTACAAATCGATTTCTTAATGCCAAAATAAATACTTTGAGAAACTTTTTTTAACATCTCAACAGAGATGAAGTTGGGATATCATAGAAGAACTAGGAACTCAAGGCACCTACAGGGCTTACGACGAGGTGACGGTGTTTCGCACAGATGTTGATAAGGGAACTCAATAAGAAGGCATAATTGGTGCACGTTGCGTAAACGCTGAGTGATCACGTAAACCAGCCGATGATTGGTCGTTAGCCCTGTAGATGCCTTGAGTTCCTGGTTCTTCTATAATATCCCAACTTCGTCTCTATTGAGATGCTAAAAAAAGTTTGTTAATAAAAATATCATTTGACTTCCGATGGGAAAAAAATCCAATGTTTGCGTCTATCATCATCATCAGCAATGGCGCTACAGCCCGGTGCGAGCCTTGGCCTCCTCAAGAAACTGCCTCCATCCCGCCCTGTCGACAGCAAGTCTCCTCCAATTTGTCTGTCCGATCACTCTTATATTGCCCTCGATGTCGTTCAGCCATCTCATCCTAGGTCTCCCTCTGCTTCTTCTTCCTTCAGGACAGGTGTCCAATACTTTCTTTGGGACCCGGTTATCCTCCATTCTACAAACGTGCCCGAGCCAACGTAGTCGTTGTATTTTGATGTATTGGACAACGTTTGGTTCGCCATACATTATTTCTAGCTCGTGGTTAAACCGGATCCTCCAAAATCCTCTTTCACAGGTAGGACCAAATATTTTGCGAAGTATTTTCCTTTCGAACACCAACAATGCATTTTCGTCCTTCTTGGTCAATGTCCAGCATTCTGATGCATATGTCATGACCGGTCTAAGAAGAGTTTTGTAAATGAGGGTTTTTGTTTTACGATAGATGAGTCGTAACCGTAAGTGCTTTAGCAGTCCATAACAGCATCTATTTGCCGCGGCAAGTCTTGCCCTTATTTCCGCACTGGTGTTGTTGTCCGCTGTAACAAGAGATCCCAAGTATGTGAGTGATTCAACGGCTTCTAGCTGATGGGTTCCCACTGATATTGATTCGTTTCTTACGGTGATGCTATTCAGTGATGCTTTTCTTGTTGCCATGTATTTTGTCTTTGAAGCGTTGATCTTTAGACCCATGTTATTGGCTGCAGACTCAAGTCTCAAGAAGTTATCCTTTATGCAAGGCAACGTTCTAGATATAATATCGATATCGTCTGCATATGCAAGTAATTGACTCGACTTTCTGAAAATTGTTCCTGTTGTCTCTATGCCTGAGTCTCTAACAGCTTTTTCCAGGACAATATTAAATAACAAGCATGCCAATGCATCGCCTTGTCGGATGTTTGCGTCTATGCAATTACAAAAATATTCGATTTATATAGTTTGAGTTTCATCGTGGTGGTTTTGCGTGTTCGACATATTATATTGTTAATCAACATTTGTTTTTCAGACAAAACTTCATTCCATTTCTTTGAAATCATAATCATGATCATCATATCAGCGTTCATTTGTCCAGTTATAGACATGGAACCTCGACAGCTCTCAACTCCAGAAGGAACCGCATCCAACCGCCTCCAGCCTCTTTTTAAATCGGACCACCTTGCTTGAGTTCTTCGAACACTTAGTTTACCCGTTCTGTCCTAGCTATTCCAGCACTTTTGCAGTCCAAATGGAGTATGTGGTTCGGGATATATGCCCTGCCCATCTTTACTTTTAGTGGTCAACCCATTGGACAACGTTTCTTTGAAGTATAAAAAAATTAATATGAAATGTAAACAGAAGAAAATGTATTTATCGAAATAGTCATTTATAATTATAAAATTCACAAATATCCTGAAATATATTGTTTGGGTGCATCTGGTAAAAATGAAGCTACAGTTGTATTTTTCGCATCAGATTGTTGGGAAAATGGGTTCCTACCCGCTAATGTACTCTATAATGGTGGGGTGGGGGTTCATTCCAATAGATGAGGGTGAAACGGTCTCGACTGGTTACAAGTAGCAATTATTAGAAAAAGAATATTTGCGAAAATGGCATAAATATATTGGATAGCCTTCTTTTCTGCATTATTTGGAATGAGTTTAAAAAAATATGACTCAATTCATAAAATATGTATTCATTGGTATTCGATATTCTTAAAAATGTGTCAAAACATTAGATGCGAGTTATAGTGTCTGTACAAACTGTTGAGATGTAATACGATCACGATTTTTTTTACCCAGAAAATTAAATTTCTATTTCTTCTTCATCTTGTCAGGTTCCTCCGACGTCAGCTTTCACTTGGACGTCGACGGGACGTCGTGGGTTCGATTCATAACAGAGAATTAATTTATTTAAAATTATTTTGTTTTGCATTTTTTTTTTTCTTTGCAGTAGTTAGTTGGAAGAAGTTCCCATTTTGCAATTAACTCCATGGAGTATATTAGGCCGCCTTTTGTAATTTTTTGTCGAAATACGTCCTTATTTGATTTTTAATTCTCATGTTATTTTTTCAGGTCTATCTTTAATGAAAAGACATCATTTGAACAATAATGTTTGATGATTAAATTTTACAGATGAAAATACATATTTGTAATTACTGAAAATTTCTACTCAATAATTTTTCGATGATCAGTCTTCCAGAATAAACATTGTCAGTATTCTAGAATTAAGTATCAGTCAACCGGAATAAATTATTAGGCATCAAGTATAAATGTTGGGGCCATTGGAATAGTTGTTTCTCTATTTAAGTGTCTTTCAAACCCACAAAGTTTGTTTCTTCGGACCCCCAAATAATAGTTCCCAAAGTCCGAAGAAACTTTACATAAGAAGACTTATGGAAATGAGTACGTTGGACAATTCGAGAAGATTTTACAAGAAGTAGGCGAAGAAGGTTGCGATCGAATTAAATGTTAAATGCTTTTAATAACTTTTTATGAATTAATTATACACATAAACCAAAACTTCGTTATAGGTATTTACTTTTACATTTATAGTGCCGATTATAATTACACCACTACAATTATAGCTATTATTTAATTGAATGAAAATTCCTCTACATCTTACGAGAACAAAGTTCCCTTCCTCAGGAGGATACAAAGTATACACGGTATACTATTAAAATATAGGATATTACTGATATTAGGATATTAGAAAAATGGAAATTGGTAGTTATAACTACATAGGCAGTAAAACACAAACTTATATATATAAAATATTTTTCCTAATAAAATAAGTTTGATAAACCCTGAAACTTTTTCATATATTTTGAGATACTTTATTTTTCTATATTGATACAAATTTTCAGCGTTATATATTTTATCGTTTTTGAGAAATAAACACAGACACACACACACAAACACACACACAAAACTCACATAAAATGTTCTACTCGGAATTCTGAGTAAATCCATGTACTGGAACATATATGCTACGAAGCCTCTAAGCCTCTACGCCATACAAAATTTTCCTTCGTACACACATCTTGAATTTAAACTGTCTCTTCCTTCAATAGAATTTCATTCTCTTGAACGTATCGACAGTTGGAAAAAATATAAGATTCATTCATAAATTAGTATAACAAAATACTATGGCGTACAACGATAAACTATGTTCGTCACTAGTATGAAGAATATTACAATAATGGGAGATATGATCATGTTTACGTTTGTAAATAAGTACCACAATATCTCACAAAGGTTCAACAGGTGAACGTTAAGAGTATTATTGTATTAAGATGGCTAAATCCGATATATTACATTGTGATTAATTGTTGCCAGATTCTTCAATTATAATTAATGACTCTGACCATTAAGAACCTATTATGCCTAATAATAATAATAAATATCTCTTGAAGCAGAACTCTTTGAACTATACGTCTTTTCTAATTGATTCATGAAAACCATTAAAACTTTCTCGAATCCGACAAACTTTCTAATGACATTAATGCTGATGTAGCATCCTTTGATTCAATTTTGATTTCTGCTCTACTGAAATTGTGAAAGCGAATCAAACTTCAAATTTTCTTCTGGCGTTTCAAACAAAAAGGGACCGACTGTGCACATTGAAAACATCGATGATCACATGTACAATCGTTTTTTTTGACAAATTCACACTTGGGTTAATCTGGGTCTTGTGTTCTGTGGAATGATCTGGGTCTTGAATAATGTCTTCAATAAGAAGTTGTCTCGATTTCATGAAACATTTAAATTTCATACAATATAAAATTATACTTAATCTTCGTTGGTTATTCTAACAAATTATATCAAGAAACATCGTCTATTGTTTGTAACTAAACAGTAAACAATCTTGTTGTTAATTTCAAACCAAACTTCGATTTTGATTAAATCTTTTGATAAATTGTAACAAAATGTTAATAAAATAATTCATAATTATAAGAATGAATTTTGCATTAACCCACTAGTTTTATTTTGTGGTGATATTGGATATTTACCAAATAACAATATTTTATTAAATGTATTTCTGGACCGGAATGCGGCGCGTTGAGGGGCTGTTTCCAGAAGCGCAGAACAGATAGGCTTTTGCCAGAGTGATTGGCAACGTCGCGCGTCGGGAGTGGATAGCCTAGTCTTCACACCATTTTTTTTAAACATAACCTATAAAAGTTTGGTAAAATACCAATTTAGTATTTTTTTTTAATATTTGAGTTACTTTTTTTTAATATATAATGCAACTGGCTCACGCCAGTCGCAATTATAACTACAAACAAACCTAACCAACCTATTTTTACCAAACTTTTGTAGGTTAGGTTTAAAAAAATGGTGTGAAGACTAGGCTATCCGTCGGGAGATCTGATGCGGCATATTGAGAAGAAGATTCGAATAAACGGTCACTTCGAAACCAGTCGTACCTCGTTCGTGATTTGAACATAGCGAATTGTAATAAACAAAAATATTGAAAAGACGCCACATACTTAAACACGAATAAAATTAATAATTTCAAAAAAAATGACAAAAAGTCGATACACTTCGTCCAAGCTCGATTTTAGTATGACTCATAAAAATATGTGACACATTTGACACCAGTCCCAATTTTCGTATTTATTTTACATATTTATTTTACATGTTCTTAAGATGCAAAACATGTCATGTTTATATTTTAAGTCAATTGAGGACGGCCTTTACAGAATATTTTTATAAAAAAATACTGCATAGGTGTAAAATCAAAGTTCCGTATAAAAAATCAAGAATAAAGATTTTGAAAACGGAATTCTAATTATTGAATCAAAGTCAAAACTTTCTTTTTCGGAGTAATCCAACTGTCGATTTGTTCAGGAGAACTTTGTTCTCTTTACATATCGACAATGTATCAAGCCAGAATACGCGAGAATAGGCGTGATGACAGTAAGAAAAAATCATTGAAATTATGATTTTATAAAATAAAATATGTTATAAAGATTTGAAAAAATATATTTATTTTCATTTTAAAAGAGCGAATAATATTAATATTATTAAAATAAAAATACAAAATATGTTTGTCCGCCATTTTATGTGAAACACCAATCAGAGCGCATGACGTCACCATATTGTTACTGTCAATTGTGTTTGTTACTGTCAACTGTAGTGTTGTTCGAAATGGCTATTTTTTTCATAACAAGCTATATGGAATATGCTGCTTATTTTTAACATCCTATTTTTATTTATTGATTTATTTGGTTTATTTGGGACAATAAACCAAATAATATCGCTATCCGCTCTATTGAATCGTTGACGCATATGTTATAACACGCACCGAGTATTGTAACGTGGTGGAGTATATTTAACGTTTCAGAAATAAATAACTTGGTGGCTTTCATTGCTTGATTATAAAATAAAATGATGTTATTATATTGTTTGTGGGAGTTGTACAGTGTTACATGAGGTTGAAATGGAAATACACAATGTATTATGATGAATCTAATATACATATGGGATAATTGTTATGATTCATATACATATTATGATTAATATATTAAAAAAAAAAATAGAATGTTATGTAATAGGTGTGATGACTGTAAGAAAAAATCATTGAATTTATGATTTTAAAAAATAAAATAGGTTATAAAGATTTAAAAAATGTACTTATTTTCATTTTAAAGGAGTGAATAATAATATTATAAATATAAAAATACAAAATGTGTTAGTCCGCCATTTTATGAGAAAAAACAATCAGAGCGCACGACGTCATAGTATGGTCGCGTCAATTCTTCTGATAGTCTTCAATACAATATACGCATTAATTGTCGGTCTGGACAATGTTTATTTTGGTGTTTTTGATATATTAATATTTTAATTAGGTACTTAAAACTAAAACAAAACAATAAAATAGCAATGGAACAAGGATTCATCAAAGCAAATAGTTTCAATTTACCTAGATACTCGCCTACCTATCGGGGGATACTATGGGCCGGTATTACAGTGTCAGTTTAAGAGCTAAACTCAAGTTTCACAAAAATATAGCGTATTACAGTGTCCGTTTAGGCCTAATCTTCCCTCAAATATGTCACTAAAACGACAAATATTTAACTCAACGTTTCTGGCAGATTAAGTACTTAACTGTGAGTCAACTGTCATTTGCTTGGCAACTCGTGTAGTTTCAGTTTCTATCACTAGAGGCGTTAGGCAACGTGTGTAGTTTCAGTGTTGTATCACTAAAGGCGTTAGTTGTATCGACGGTGGCGCCACACAACAAAACAAACTGACAGCCGTATTGAACATGGGCATTTAAAAGCATTATTTTGGTGAAAAAAATTAAATTTACCATGTTGGATAGTAAAACAATGGTATTTAAAGTCGTAGCGTCCCGTTTTGTATTTCGTATTATTTGAGGTTATTTAAATTTGACAGATAATAACCACAGAAAAAGTGAAATATGTCTATAATTGAAGATTTAGTAACTGACATGTTATATTGCACTGTAATACGGAAATGGATTCAATCTCCCCTTAACATTAATCTTGAGTTTAACAAACTCAATGAGTTGAGGGCCGACTGTAATATCGGGCCTAAGTTTATTGTATTTTGTATGTAACTTAGTTCTTATTGAATAAATAAATAAATAAATAATGAACGCTCGCAACGTATGGTAAACTAATTTAGTTTTAGTATTCTACAATTTTGTCACGCGATGGTGAGCTGACGAACGTTCGACATGTTATGATGCTGGTCACTGCCAAACTAAACTAGCAAGCTATATTTTTTTCATGCAATGAAGCGATTCGCGAAACGACGGCGATTACGCGAAGCATGCGTTTTAAAACATCGTTACAATTTTAGCAGCATACGAATTATTACATAGCGCTCGTTATTTGTATTGTGTTAATAACAAGCTATATTTATCTGCTATCGTTATTTTTAGCAATAGCAGCCATAGTAGTTATTTTTCTGCCTGTCTTAACTACTCTTAACTAGAATGGAACTTTTGATGGTCGGATATTTCTTTGCGTCGAACAAAGACTTTTGTTCATCAGAATTTCGAAACGTAAAACTTAATAATAAGTACATATAAGTACTTTATTTATCTGTAATTTAAATACAACTTACATCTCGAAAATCGATAAAATATGCTCCTTCTTCTCTCTACATTATGTGTTCATAAGCTAAAAACATACGCGGGAAACGTATGATGGCCTATTTTGACGTTTGGACATTAATGAAGTTCTTTATATGCTTATTGCCTAAATAATGGTAAATATTATATTATTGAGAGCTAAAAGTGGGGGAACAAATACTGTACTTCATTGTAAACGCGTACTTAATAAAATACACTTATGTCTCGCCGTGCGAAATTTAATCACTTATTTCTCTTTTTTTTCGCGTGGGACGAAAACATATACCTCAGTAGGTGTTTTTTTCGTCGTGTTTGTACATTTAGGGACCGCACAACACTTATGCACTTTTGAATTGATTATAAATACACAAATCGTCCTAGAATACATATATTACATATAGTAGTGATATGCAGTTTACAATATCGTGACGTCACCGTCAGGGTCGGCAGCCGCCATGATACTACAAGCGTTTTTTGGAGTAAATGTCAAATTTGATTTTAAAATGGCGATTTTTGCTACTAAACCTTTATTTTATGTAGAAATGTATATATATTTGAAAACAGTGAATGCGTAAAAACATCGTGAGATAGTTTTTCAAAATTAGTCATCATGCCTATTGTATGGAGAGGTCTACTTTTTTCACGGCATTTCCAACTTTGAAGTCAAAAAACACCAACTTAGAGGCTTCGCAGCATATATGTTCAATACACGGATTTACTCAGAATTCGGAGTAGAACATTTCGTGTGTCTGTGTGTGTGTGTGTGTCTGTGTGTCTGTGTGTGTGTCCGTCCCCCCCTTATAACTTTTGATTCGCTCAATTTACAGAGCCTAAAATTTCAGAATATATAAAAAGTTACAGGCCTACAAAACTTTTATACTCGGAATTTTGAATTTTTGTTTCAGTCAGGGGTTATCAACTTTTGAATTTTTATTTTATTTTTCCATATATCTCAGAAACCATAAAAGCTAGAACGCTGAAAATTGATACAAACATAGAAAAATACAAAATCTCAAATTATTTTTTTCAAAAAAATTCCAGGGTTTCTCAAACATTTTTTATTAAGAAAAATATTTTTTTTATGATAAATTTATGAGTTTAACTGCCTATATTTCCAAAACTTTTACAATTATCGAAAAAAGCCGAAACACCCCAACTAGATAATTTAATTTTCTATAAAAAATATTAACATTGTAGTAGAAGATCTCAATTTTTTTTTAACAATTTTTTTAAAAATTGAATTTAGTGACGACATCGCTTCATACATTTTGTATGGTAGTCACCTATACACAATATCAAAGAAGACTTAATAGTTTGATACTTCATCTCTAAACATACAATATACATATACCATCATGCTGTTTTCATATTCCGGGTAGGAAAAAAAGACTGACCTCCATACTATCCTATCTTGACTACCTAGGTACATGTGTTGTATAGAAAACTAAATATCATAAAATAATAAATAATTTGTATTTATGGGTATATAGTTTGGTACATATTCTTCAACTATACATACTATCGCTATCGACAGTTGGATCTCATGTGTTACATGCAACTAGTTTAAAAATAATATCATCGGTACGCTGTCACTTGCAGACTTTAAAGATAAATTCACATACCTACCTAAAAAATAAATATATACACAGAGCTCTAAGTGAAATGTAATCAAGCCATGAACTGTTATAATTATCTAGCGAAATATAAATATATCTTAAGCCTAGTGAAATATAATATAGCCTTCCTGTTCCTACTGTTTCATTCCTGGTATTTGATTAACCGAATGTGAAAGGTAGAAGAAAAATAAATTGCTTTTTTTAAATTAAATTTTTTATCCGCGAATTATGTTCCCCGCAAAGTAAAATTTAATTTGCTCTAAAGACCCCTCGACCACATTATTTAACCAAACTTAATATGATACTCTTTTTATTAATACATTTTTTTCTTAATTCACGGCAATTCGGCTCCCTTTTAATATCATCTGTAATCTTCATTACGAATAATGATGGCGTGCTGAAATAAGGAGAAAAGAATCGCTTCCGTATTCCTTAATATAATAATTATTTTCCTTAAGAAAGTTTCTATAAAGTTTGGCAATTCATCTCAATTAAGACCTCAGCCACATCAATTAATAACAATCTGAAGAATCCAACCTCCTTCATTCCGTAATATTTGACATCGTCAAGATATTTTTATTAAAATGAATTCAGTATCTCACCATTGTTTCCAGAAAGAAACGACTCTAATACTTGACGTCGATTTCAAAACATTTGCGAATATACTTAATGCATTATGAAATAAAATTTATTTATCTAATTACATATTTTATACAAAAGAAATGTAATTAAGCAAGTGTGTAAAGAATATTTTATAAATAAAATTTATACAACATTATTCCCCATCAGAAAAATATCAAAATAAAAATCCCAAAAAAATACATCTTTTGGCCAAAATCATTATTGATACTATGGGGTAAAGTGGTACAATGATTTATCAGTGCAATAAAAAAAAATAGCAAAAATATATTTTAAAAAATTCTTTGTAACATTTATAGAATATCTTAAGAAACGTGTGAATTTTCATATTGTTTTATTTTTGGTTCTAAAGGAAGATTATTTGAGCTTTTCTGATTATTTTATATTTTTTTGTATGATTTTATTTATATTTCTGCTTTGTTGTCAAGTTTTTGCATTTTTTTTTTGTTTTTATATCAATGAAATGGTATGTATGTTCCTTGATACCTAGGTTAAGATTTAGTTAGTTTGTATGTTTTGTGCAATGTGACTCACTTCAAAACACGAGTAATTATCTTTTTGAAGTTGAGTCATACATAAATATGTATTTATCTTTATATAATCTGTAAATATTGTGTATTTTGTATCGTTGTTTTTAATAAAATAAATAAATATTCAAGTACGAGAGTGGTTTCATTGACGTCGAGCAACATCTTCTAACCAACACAAGTAACATGATACCTAAATTTAAAGCAATATTATATGGTCACGGAACAGCCTATTCACAAAAATAAGGATGTGAAAGTAATAAGGATTCATTGATACCCAAAATGGGAATTCTTTGATACCCAAAAGGAAAATCATTTGAGTATCAAAAGATAATTAAGTATACAATTGAAATAATAATTGCTGATTGGCAGAGAGAACCGAACACCACATTTTCTATCTTGACATACATTCATTTTGAAGTCTTTTTTTTATATGAAAGATTATTATTATCTGGCAAATCCAAAATTTGTTTTTTTTTGTAATTAAAATAATTCAGTTTTATAATATTAAGTAGGTGTACCTTTGGAGTAAAAAATAATTACAAAATATATACGATATCAATTCGAAACATTGTTAAAATAGTTTAAATTTACTCTATTAAAACATTTTCAAAAACATACCCCCAAATGATTGTGTAGTCAGTTGTTTTCATTTTTTTATATTTTTACATTTTTATATATTTTTACATTTTTATATATTTTGTACATTTGATTTTTATTTTATTTAATTCAAATATGTAATATATAATCACATCTGGCAGCAATCTCTGATTCAGTGTTGCTAAGTATGTAGGTAGTTCACATAATTCATGTTTATATTATTCTGTCAGTAATATTATTATGTTCATGCTTTGTTTTTTTTTTTATTTGAGTTTTTTTTTTATTTATTTATTATTTGGTTTTTAATATATGTACCTACTTTGTTGTTTAATTTACCTTTCTTATATGTTGTTATTTTTCTTTATATATCAAATTGTATTTCTTTGGTTTATGCAGTGTCATGTAATATTTAATTTTGTAAAGAGCTTTGAGCCGTGAATCAATAAATAAATAAATAAATAACATTTCATAACTTTTTTCAACGGTTTTCCTTCAATTTTTTAAGCATTTATCCCTAACGATGATTGCTTTTATTAAAAGTTTTATCAAAATTAAAATGGAATTTTCAAATTTCTCGCTTTTAATAATTCATTCGATTATTTGAAGTATCCGCGGCAAAAATGATATTTGAATGAATAAAATTGAAGCGATATTAACAATGAAAAGATCGTATTCAAGGAAATACACTCTTTTTCAAAAGAATCATTCCTGTATTCCTCTTGACAATATTGTAATTAGGTACCTATTCACAATTAAAATATAGATGTTTATTTACTAATGGATCCATAGATTTTTCTCGACATCGTCGTTGTGAGATTGCCTAAAGCATGGTGTGCTCTGAGAATCGAGAACAATGAGCTACCAATGCTTACAATGCTCCTAGGCTGATACAAAACGATCGATATACATTTTTTTGCTGAATGAATGAGGAGATATTCAATATGATACAGCATAACCCATAGCGGAGAACATTATTTTTCAACAGCATAACTTTAGGAATGCATTCGAAGATTTGACACCTTACAATATAAAACTTGATAACTTGGAGGTATTTCAATAAGACAGAATATGGAGATGCACAGAACACCAGACGAAGTTGACACATCAAAGTTTCAAAGGGACCTCGGTCAAGTGCCATACTAATTGCAATTCTCTTTATTCGAATGCAAGACGGTTTATGGAGCAAGTGTAAAACGTCCCAATAGTGTGTTTCACTCGAAGAATCTGATTGTTTGCATTTTTCCATGAGATAATAAAACTAGAATCTTTTGAATGCTCGGTTCATATCACTGCGACTTTCAGAAAATACAATCAACGTAATTGCCTTTAAAACCATTGAAACTATACAATACCGCAAAAATTATTATTTTATGAGATTATTCCCATTTATTATTCTGAATATCTAACAATATGATGGTTTTTTTATGGTATATCTTTTTTAGTTATTTTTAATTTTATAGCAATATACTTCTACTGCTATTTATTGTTTTTATAATACTTCTTTATTTAATATTTGGTTTACCTTGTGTCCACATACCTATCTTTTTTTTTATTTTTGCTTACTTTTTTTTTATTTTTGTTTTACTGTGAAAACCTTTCTTCTTTTTGCTAAGTGTATAGGTAATATATTGTATGTATTGTTTTGTTTTCTAATTCTATATATCTATATTTTCATTATTTGTTTTTCTATGAAAAAAGCAATTTAAGTCGTTAATTTAGATGGGTCGATGGCAAGGCGAAAAGCGCGCTGGGCTAGTAATCCAGTGGTCGCGAGTTCGAATCCTGCCTCGACCGATTTCGTACACCTATAGCAAAAGCATTTATTCTTATTTTAGGGAACGTAGGAAGTTGTATATGTACTTGTTTAACAAGGACATATTCATTTAAAAAAAATCAGTCAGTAAAATAAAAGGGGTTAGTAACTAATGTAATTGGTAATTATAAATCATCTCATACAACAAACATACGAAAATTCCGAAAAAATCTTTAAATTATTCTTTATTTCTCTTAATAATGTTCGCAATTCGTTAACTCAATTTCCTGCTTGTTATCTTGTGTTCAAAGTAAATAAAATGTTTTCTCCGACTAGCAGCTGCTCAACATTATTAAATTTGATGTCAAATAATAATAATTAGTACTAATACCATTATACGAGCAGACAAAGCTTTGATGAAACATTAAGAAAAAATATTTCGAAACTTGAAAATATTTCCAATGCAAAAAATATTTCTATTGTAATTTCTTTTGATTATTTTTAATGTAAAAATGCTATCGTACTTTCCATCTTTTTAACAAAACAGTGAAATAACATAAATAACAAGTATATAAGGACACAAGTATCGTTAAAAATTCTCGTATATAAGATATTAGGTAGGTACTGAATTAAATCCAAGTCCTCTTAAAGGCTTGTCCAATACAAAACCGACCGACCAACCGACATAAATTATTTTTGGTTTAAGTATTTAACAACTATGAAAACTTGATAATTCTTAAATACCATTTTATGAAAGTCATGTACCCTTTTAACAATTTGAAAAATAATCAAACTTTAAGTTTCCTGAGCTTGGGATCTCTTTGAAATATTTTACTGTTTAAAGAATTGAGAAGCACTGATCACATATCCTTCTAAATCAAATGGGGTCTAAGCAAATTGAATGAGCAGTTTTATCTATATAATAATCGATAAAGTAGAATAAATACTTACATAGTACATATCAAATATTAAATAGTACACAGCAGATACATTGTGATGAAACTTTACGGATACAATCTCAGCATATATTTTATAAGTACTAATTGATAATCTGCAATAAAAAAAAATTCAAAAAATGCGAAATCATAACACCCCACTTCATCATCTTGGGGTAGTTAGGAGTAAAAACGATTACATATTTAAATAATTAAATTATATTGTGCGTTTCTCGTCTGTGGAATAAACATGTCAAAATTTATACAAAATCGTAATAATCATTCCACACCGAGATAGTATTATCTGTAATGTAAATGTCGAAGCCATTCTACGACTGTATACATTAACATAATTAAGTTTACACTGTCGGTATCTGGGCCAAATGTATTTATGTACTTACCTTATTCCTCTTGAACACTAATATCTCGTATAATTCGCTCCATAAATAAGCGGGAAATTATCATTTGAATTTCGTTTTCCCGCGCTTTCTGGGCGTCGGATATCGCGCCGGCGAGAAGGAAAAAATCTTCCATGTTTCTTCCACGAGATAAGTATCAGAGACGAACCTTCCGAAATGTATCTCGCCTCTAATTTAATGCCCTTACACTGTCTCGCATTGTTGGAAGATAATGGGGCCAATTTACATAGATGGCCAAACCACAAGAACAATATATGAGCAGTACGCCACTTCACTAGAAAACATACATGAAAAAGGTCCTAACACATGTCCTTGTTCATTATATTATGTCATACAAGAAAACTTTTACGGTTTTACTTATTAGATTTCGTTAAAAGCTTACTAAACGCGCAACTATCTAGTTAAGATCGGTATTAAAAAATCTTACTTATAAACGTATCTAAGATGTGACTAACTAGTTAACCGAATTGTTTACGAACACTATCGTTTAATTTTTTCATATGGCCACATTGGTTTCACAGATGTCAAAAATAGATAAATGCATGTAATCTTTGGATAACTGACATCGAAAAAAGAAAACAAACGCTGCGTTGTGCCGTGTTGAGTCAATTTAAATACGATTGCAATGAAGAATAACAAGGAATAAACGTTATAAGGATTTGATATTGCTGTCAATCTCAAATATGCGTCGGATCATATGTGAAAGATCCACCATTTTGAAATATTTGGTATGACGCGTTAGTCAAGCGTTGAACAACCTCTCGACCCGTCCTAACTTGACATCTACTAAATAAAGGTGTTATAAAGATTTAAACATATAAATCTTTACTAGTTGCATGTAACACATGAGATCCAACTGTCGATAGCGATAGTATGTATAGTTGAAGAATAAGTACCAAACTATAAACCCATTAATCCAAATTATTGAATATTTTAAGATATTTTGTTTTCTATACAACACATGTAGGTATGTATGTCAAGATAGGATAGTATGGAGGTCAGTCCTTTTTTCCTACCCGGAATATGAAATCAGCATGACAGTATGTATATATGTTTAGATATAAAGTATCAAACTATTAAGTCTTCTTACATATTGTGTATAGGCGACTGCCATACAAATTCTATGAAGCGATGTCGTCACTAAATTCAATTTTTATAAAACTTGTTTAAAAAAAATTGAGATGTACCTACTTCTACAATCTTAATATTTTTTATAGAAAATTAAATTATCTAGTTGGGGTGTTTCGGCTTTTTTTGACATTTTTAAAAACTTGGGAAATATAGGCAGTTAAAAACAAAAATTTGTCATAAAAAAAATATTTTTCTTAATAAAAAATGTTTGAGAAACTCTTGAAATTTTTTTGCAAAAATCAATTTGAGATTTTGTATTTGTCTATGTTTATAGCAATTTTCAGCGTTCTAGCTTTTATGGTTTTTGAGATATATGGAAAAATAAAGTAAAAATTCAAAAGTTGATAACCCCTGACTGAAAAAAAATTCAAAATACTGAGTATAAAAGCTTTGTAGGCCTATTATTGTTTATATATTCTAGATTTTGGTGAACATCGATCGGGATTTTGAAAATCCCACATCATTGATTATCTTCGTCGCGTTAAAATTAAAAAATCATAATATTTACATAATCATTCAATGGTCCAATGTTATTTACACACAAATATAAAAGGAAAAAATCAACATACAGATCATCAAGGACAAGCCCCCGGTAGTTGATTTTCAATTTTAACTATCTTCAAGTACCGAATTCATTTGATGGTTGGTAAAGATTGCCTTATGGCAACAAACCCGCCTTTGCACATTTAATTATAAGGGACCATATAAACCTAAACACCCCAATTTCAAATCAAATTCCTCAAATATTTTAAACAGTGTGTTTCTAGAAAAAATACCATAAGTATTTTCAAAATTTCTCTAGTGAATGTTCGTCACACAATTTCAAAATTCAGTCTCAATTCCCTTAAAAAATATATTAAAAATATCCTTTTTTACAGATTTTTTTTTAAATTACTGCATAACTTTGTGTCGTAAAGAAATAAATCTTTTATATGGTTAAAGAGTGCATAAAATCGAAATGAATGACCGATAAAGTTTTTTCATTTCAACTAAAATTTGTTCTTAAAATGCAAAAAATCAACAAATTTGGGGTTTTCCGATAATTCAAATCACGTAAAAACCTTTTTTGATGCACGCGATAGTTACCCTTACTAACACGCAACTTCATAGTGTATTAGGCTGTTTTAATATATCATGTTTTTAGTCACTATATTTAGCGTTACATGTCCTCTTAAATAAATTATATAAATAAGTATATTTTGCCCAAGAATGATCCCACAAATGGTAACAAAGTCACCTAGTGTGAAAGGATCTCGACATTGAATGAAACAAATTCTTATTTTATAAACTAGAACCCTTTGAATGCAAGGTAAATAATATGTCGTGGGTAGGTAAAGTTTCCCGATATAAATTATACCGAGAATGCCGATGTTTCAGTAGGTCGCGTCCTACATGAACATGGTGTCGAAGTTGCCAGGGGTGGGAGTTGGGGTTCACAGCTATTTCGCTAATTATTACTTTATAATTTATTTGCTCTATGCGGTAATTTCTATACTAATCATCAAAGTAGGTACTAGACTATAATGAAAGGCCGTCATTAATCCTACATGCTGTACATTGTACAAGTAAAATTTATCTTATAAATCTTTCGAGGATGGCCTTTAATAGGGATAACATGAAATCAAATATTTTTTGAATTATATATTATCTTCTTCTTCGTTTCCTCAATGCTGAGGGTCGTGATCTATGGGGCCGCTAATGGACAGAATGTGTCGCCTCCAGTCCTCTCTGCCCTCCGCAGCTCGCACCGCCGAATAAAGGTCGTTTCCAATCATCTCCTTAATCTGATCACACCATCGCGCAGGAGATCTGCCTCTACTTCTTTTGCCTGGTACACTTCCTGTGATAATACTTTTTTTCCCGGTAACCTGGCTCTCTCCTGGCGATGTGACCAACGAAACTCAATACCCGGCGGCTGCATACTGTAGATAATCTTTCTTTTATTTTGAGCTCTTTAAGGACCGAGTCATTCGTTCTTCTTGCAGTCAAATGTTCGTAAATGTATTGCATAATGTATTCCGCCACATTACATATGATATTTAAATTCTGATTTTATATAAAGTATATTACTTATTCTTATTAATTCCAATTAATTTAATAATAATAATTTGTTAGTGCATTGGTAAGACGCAACATGTCCACGGGTTCTAGTTATAAAAATAATACATATTAAAAATGTCTACTAAGTAAATATTAAAAATGTCATTATTGTCATGAATATCAGTTAAAATTTCGAAAGTATTATTCAACATAATATTGAGAAAATTAATATACTAGCGCAAATTTTAGAAACCCCGAAGATTTTTAACAATAAACAAAAACAGAAAAAATCTTTTTCATTATCGTTTGTATTTTGTCCTTTGGAACTAAACAGATTTGTAGTGTACAAACTTTATTCTATTTCGAGTATTACTTTTTTGTTTGGTTGGAATAAATACATATATCTACAGTTAGAACAAGATTTAATATACTTTAGTATTTTATATTATACTGATTAATATTGTTTCTTGTAATGTAGATACAATGCGAGTCTTTTATAAATATATTTAATTTAAGTGGAAGTCTATTTGTGGTCGAGTATAACTCTTATCTGCTGGTTGAATAAAAAAATATCGTATTCTGTATCCAAGATATCCTTAAAATTATGAAGCGGATTATTAAGATCTTAAAACTCTTATTTAGAACGAATGTATAAAAAGGTTTCCTTTTTTCGTTCAATTTTATCAACTCGGACATTAGCGAGCAGTAAAAGTTGAGAGAGCTTGCCATAGTTAAAAACATAAAATTGGTAACAATTTAAAAGTCTCCTTGAAAATGCTCTGAGAAAGTTTATTACAAGTTGTTGTATTTATACATTTACATTTTATGGCAGCTAAAAACTCACGGATATTCATCCGCCTACACCACTTGAGTCGCGAAAATTCAGAAATTATTATTTACAGATTTCAAAAAGGACTTCTTTTACGTTGTTAAATTGAATTATTTTTGTATTCACAGATCGTATCGTTAAAATTGTCAATTATTCGTTCTTGAAAATTTTTATTATTCGCTCGTAATAAAAGTTGTTAGTTGGTACTAAATTATTCACTGATACCCATATCTTACTAGCGGAAACCACTTTATAAAGATAAAAACAATATTATTTAAGGAGAATAATGATAATAAAAGTTTGCTTATGACTGATTATAGGAATGATTCAAGTTACATGTACTTCTACCATCACCCGTTTTGATAATGGGGACTAAAACACATAGGGTGGGTTTTTTCAACCTTAGTTATAGTTAAAGTTAGAGTTATAGTTAAAGTTACCACTGGTCATCACAGAAATGGGTTTTTTCAAAATAATATTATATAACTACGCATTTAGCCCATTACTTTAGCCGTAACTATAACCAGCCGAAAATCAGTAGTTATAGTTAAATTTGATAGTTATGATAGATGTCGCTGGTAATTTTTGTTCATGACTGACCATTTGACGCTTTTACGGGTCAATTTCGTATTTTTTATCATAATATCTAAACACAGTAGGCAAAATATAATTATGATAGTAATATATACGATGAAATAATGGAATACGTATTGAAAAAAAAGAAAAAAGTTAGGTTTCGACGACTGCAAATTTTTAGCGTGATGACGCTTGTATAAAGAAATAGTGAGGTATCTCTTTTTAAAATTAGGTTACGATGATATTCGCAAACATTCAAAATTCGAATGCATTCACCATATTACAGCAAATTTATGACAGCCGCCATTACTCGGAGCCACAAATACATAAATAATAGAAAACGAGACACACTATATCTTCTATCTTTTATATAGTATGCGCAAGAAAGAGACAGGAAACGCTCGGAACGTACTGTTTACAATTTGTATGGAATATTTGGGGTCTTTATACCTGCACCACCCGTAACTATAACTATGACATAACTACGGTTGAAAAAACCGTTTTAAGATATTTAGCTATATCTTGTATAACCAGTGGTTATATTATAACTATAACTACCGATTTAACAATTCTGTGAAAAAACCCGCCCATAGAGTCCCAAATATATGTAATTGAACTTTGCAGGCACAATATCAGAAATGAAAAACAGAGAAATACCTATATAGGCAGTAGATTTTGAGGTTTCAATAAACGGATTGAGTTGACTAACGGGCTACTTCACAAAATTAACAATGGTTTATACATCAATCAATTCTTCGCCGATAGCTTAGTTAGGAGTACTCGAAGATAACCATCATATAGAACCAGAATGGTTTGTTGTTAAAGCCCTGTTATAAAATTTATAATATTTCTCTTCGTGAAAAAACCCAATGATTTCAAAGAAGCTCTCTGTAAATACGATTTCACTTATTGAAATATCAAACGATATGATAAGAATTGGAACTATTATACTTTACTATGTATTAGTGTGTATTCTTCATCACAAAAGTAACCCCGAATATTTCAATCAAATATATTTTTTTATTCGAAGATACGAATTCGATTAAAAAAAATAGCAAATTTATTTATTGATTTATTTGTTTCTTCTTGTACACATAATTTGTACACTGGCGGGTTTATTGCCAAACGGCAATTTCTTCCAACCAACCAGAGTTGATGTTAATATACAATACAATGTGTATATATAAAATAAAGGTAACGGAAGAAAAGCCAAAACAGAAAAATGACAAAAAATATTGAATATAATAACAGTTCATAGCAATAATAGGAAAACAAAAGGATAAGGAGAGAAAGAAGAAATCAGATATTATCAGATAGATACATTTAAATATGATTTTTTTTATTACTATGCTGAATATCTACAAAATAAAACTCCTGGCATTATTTGAAAGTAGGAACCTATATCATTTTACACAGAATTTATTTTCGATTAGAATTTAAAATGTCGAATCGGACATGATTAGTAATTGATATTATTAAATTAAATAAAATATTCATATCATGTTGATTTAGTGGAGTAAATATAAATGTGTTATTGATGTCATAACAAAAAATATGAATATTTTAAAACAACTTATCATAATCTGAACTGAAAACAATATCTAACCCTCATTGTAAAAAACTGCTTTTGTTAGCAGCTATATGCGATAATTAATACCTAAAATAGATGTAGTATTAAACATGTTCATTTATTGATCGTGTTACAATAAAGAGATAGATAATATATAGGTAAGTTGTATGTGGAATAAACGGATTGGTATTGCCCTTATTATATGGCGTATTCCTCGTTGGGCAAAGTTGGGCAAAGAATTAACTTCACTAACAAGTAAAATTGCTATCGGGAATCGTGGACTTTCCATGAAGAGTTTCATCAGATGAGAAGAACGATCGAACTCCATAGCACTCGAGGGAGGGAATGAGGGAGGAGGGAAGGGAACAATGTAAGGGTGGACTGGTAAAGATTCGGACTGGCATATAATTATATTTGATTGTATCAACATGTAGATTGCATAGTGCATATTATTTGACAAAAACGTGTATTTATAATGTAAACAAGATTTTTTAAAAGTTACTGATTTATAAATTTTGATTTTTATATTATTCTTCATGTTCTTGCGCCGCTTCTAACGGAGCTTGGATACCATCATACCAATCTCATCACGATCTTAAGCAAAGCTAAAGAGTGACGCCCCTGCCTGAGATTTTAAGGCAGTGATGTTCTTTTATATATATTTATTTGCTTACTGTTTATAAAGACGAGGTGTTATTTTGTATCATAAAATTATATCTTATAAACTATCCAACTGTCGATAGCGTTAGTATGTATAATTGAAGAATACGTACCAAACTATAAACACTTAAACACAAATTATTGAATATTTTAAGATACTTTATTTTCTATACAACACATGTAGGTATGTATGTCAAGATAGGATAGTATGGAGGTCAGTCGTTTTTCAGACCCAGAATATGAAAACAGTATGATGGTATGTATGTTTGTTTGCAGATTAAGTAGGTATCAAACAATTGAGTGAAACATTGTGTAGTGTGCACTGTATTACAAATTGTATGAAACAAATTATTAAAAATGAAAAAACCACAATCAAATATTTTCTCACTAAATTCAATTTTTATAATAATTGTTAAAAAAAGTTTGAGATGTACTACTACAATATTCATATTTTTATAGAAAATTAAATTATCTACTTTGGGTGTTTCGACTTTTTCGATACTTTTAAAAACTTTGGAAATAAAGGCAGTCAAACACATTAATTTATCATAAATAATGTTTTTCTTAGTTAAAAAATGTTTGATAAACTGAAATTTAAAAAAAAATGAGATTTTATATTTGTGTATATTTGTACCAATTTTCAGCATTCTAGATATTATTGTTTTTGAGATATGTGGAAAAATAAATTAAAAATTCAAATGTGGATAACCCCTGACCGAAACGAAACATTCAAAATTCTGAGTATGAAAGTTTTGTAGGCCTATAACATTTTATATATTCTGAAATTTTAGGCTATGTGCATTGAGTGGATCAAAAGTTATAAGGGGGGGGGAGGACACAAACACACTAAATTTTCTACTCCGAATTCAGAGTAAATCCATTATATAAATATTATGTATATGCTGCGAAGCCTTTAAGTTGGTGTTTTTGCCTTCAAAGTTGGAAATACCGTGAAAAATATAGACCTGGCATACAAATCTCGCGTATCTTGGGTTGATACTTTGTCGATCTGTTAAAATAAATAAATTCTATTTTCGAATTATTAATTAGCTATAAACCACTTGTTTTTTGAGTCACTTCGCGACATGTTTCGGAAGCGCTGTCCTTCCATCGACCGGCGTGTCGAGACTCGACACGCCGGTCGATGGAAGGACAGCGCTTCCGAAACATGTCGCGAAGTGACTCAAAAAACAAGTGGTTTATAGCTAATTAATAATTCAAAAATGGTTTATATTAACTACCACAAAATATCCGCCGAATCATTAAATGATATTAAATAAATTCTCTTGAACAAATCGACAATTGGATAAAGAAAAATCAATGCGAATGCATAAATATTTGTTGCACGAAGAAAAATTTAGATATGAAAATTCGAGATATACAAATTGTATATTAGATGGAAAAAGAATCTTCATTCTTTTTCCTTCTTTTTCTTCCTCGGCCTGTTTCCGTCCTGGATGAAGGACTTCCACATTTGCCTCCATGTCGTCCTGTCCTTGCAGTCTATGTCTAAGGCGTGCCAACATCAGCCGTATCACCCCTCCACATCAGCCGTGGTCGACCCACACCTCTCTTTGTCGTACGAGGTATCCAAGTCAGCACTGTCTTTGTCCACTTATCTTCCGAGCTTCTGACTACGTGTCCTGCCCATTTCCATTCCAGAGTCGCCACACGATGGATTATATCAGTTACTTTTGATCGTTCTCTCGCCGTTTCATTTTGTAGTTTAAGTGTGAACCTTTGTTCTTATTTAGCTTCAATCCATACCATCAAGACATATCCCTCCTTAAATAAGTTAGCAGAGAGAATCGGACATCTCACAAATATATATTTAGGTACCTACATATTTTTTTCTTCGTTCTCTGCTACATACAATACCCCTATTCAGTAACTATTGTAACTAAAATAGGATCGTTCTAAAATTGTAGATTTTAGATTTACAGTCTTATTTCAGCGTTATAAAATATCAAATTGGACTAAATGGAATATGAACGTACCTATATTGGCTAGAACGTTCTTAAAAGTTACTGAATGATACGTATTTTGAATAATTATGAATATTTCATAATTTTCATAACTATTCATAATACGTCTGATTCAGTAACTTTTTAAGAACGTTCCGACCAAAATAGGTACGTTCCTATTCCATTTAGTGAAATAAGACCGTCAATCTAAAATCTGCAATTTTAGAACGATCCTATTTTAGCTACAATAGTTACTGAAAGGGGGGTAATATGTTCTATTCTGATTAATAATAATAAACACTTCCTTGCATCCAGCACAAGTGGCGAGTTTATTGCCATATGGCAGTTTCTTCCGACTAAGCGGTGTTTCCAGCCCACAGAAGCAACATTAGCGTGAGAAATTAATTTAAATAAATTTCTGATTTGTTTGATTGCTTTGATTCGTTTCAGAGTACGAAAACGTCCATATAGGCGACAAACAACTAAAAAAGACGAATGCAGTCAACTTTTTGACATTTCTCATATAGGTACTAAAATTTAGATGGATAAATTTAGACGAATCGGAATAGGACATTAGACCTTCTCTTATATTTTTAAGTTTTCTTTTTTAATTTGTACGTTTCGTCATTAATTTCATTTTATTTTAATTAATTCTTTCACTAACTAGAATATACTTCATTTTCATTCGATACGATGTAAATAAATAAAAGAAAGAAACAATAATTTTATTTCGATTCGGCCCTATAAAAAGCTTCACAAAAACAAATAGACATATTCAAAGTTTTCATAACAAGCTCACGTTCCCCGTCAGATTACAAAGAAAAATGTCAATTAAATTTTTTGATTTGTGTGTTGTTATTTTTATTTCATGCTTTTCGATTATATTTCCTCAATTTACTTCGTGCTCCACGTCGATGCGGTCCAAGTTTACATCTGCCTCTGGAAGAAGTGTCAGATTTTACGAGTTTTTAAAACTCCGTTTCCCAAGCGATGGAGGGCAACAAAAGTGAAGTTTGAAGAGAGAACGGGTAAGTCACGAGTCAGAAAATTAAAGGGTTTTCTGAGTTTTCAATAGATGCTTCTGTTCTTTTATTTATAACTGTACCGTCCCACCTTGAGGTCTGTCCGGATATTTGAATTAGAATTTCTCAATTTTCACAGAATGTTAAATCAAACAAAAACATCGTTAAAAATATTCATTTCGATTATCGTAAAATGTTATAATTACAGTGTTATAATATTACGTAAATTTGATTGAAGAACAAACCAAAAATAGTTTTTTTATATTTTTTAAGAGAGATTAAAAGATTTTTTATGGAATTTTAACTTTTGGATTTGTTTCAATAATTGCATTTTTTGACAGATTGTTAGAAAGTTATAATAAGGTATACTTTTCAAAGTTACGCAATCGTTACCGTTTAACAAAATTTTTGCTATACCTACACTTTTATAAATTAAGTTAAGTGAAGCCATGTTTTTGATTTTTTTTAATTTATTTCAATATGTAAGTTCCTAATTAAAAAAATACTACCTACCTTCTTTGTAAAAAACATTAGATGAGTTTTTTTTGTTTTTGATAAAGTAATGTACAGAATTGAAATTAGTACCATGAAAAAGTATTAGAATATTAGGTATAAATGAAAACACTAATTAGTTTTAGTTTCACTATTTAATTTTAACACTGGCACTGACCGGTATCGATCTGAAGATCATCGTCAGAGTGCACTCTGACGATGATCTTCAGATCGATACCGGTCAGTGCCAGTGTTAAAATTAAATAGTGAAACTAAAACTAATTAGTGTTTTCATTTATACCTAGTATAATGGAGTTTCACCACGAATTATCCGTCGACAAAATTAACATATTAGAATATTGTTTCTTCTTCTTCTTCTCAGCCTAATCCCGTCCACTCCTGGACGAAGGCCTCCTCCATATCCTTCCACGCCACTCTATCTTGTGCTCTGAGCAACCAATTGACACCAGCATGACGGCTGATGTCATCTCTCCATCTCATTGGCGGTCTTCCAACACCTCTGACTGTCATTCTCGGTCTCCAAGCCAACACTATCTTTGGCCATCTGTCTTCGGGGTATCTAGCCACGTGGCCCGCCCATCTCCACTTCAGGGTAAGAATGATATGGACGATATCAACCATTTTTGTTCTTTCTCTGATGGTGTCGTTTCGCGCCCTGTCTTTCTGACTTAATCCTAACATGGCTCTTTCCATGGCTCTTTGGGTGACTCTTAGTTTTTCATCACTTTTCTGAGTCATTGTCATAGTCTCTAAGTCATAAGTAGCTACTGGCAGTACACAGGTCTCATACCTATACCTTCCATTTCAGGTTGACGGGAATTAGGGGATTTTTGAAGATGTGGGCTAATTTCCTAAAAGCTGCCCAACTTAGTCAAATTCGTCGAATATTGTTTATTTTAATTTAAAAAAACTGTGTGATTTTTTTGCCCTTTGTGATAATAGAAATTTTATCTAAACCGACAATAGAAATCGACTGCATCAATACAATTCAAAAGGCAGAAAAAAAATACTACTGACAACTCTTATTCTAATTTCCTATTTATCACACCAAAATATTATATGATTGTCTTAATTTCAAACTATTTCAAAAAACTTATGTAATTATAATCTACTTAACTTATCTATCCATATTCACACTCTTTTACTTAAAATATCTTTATTCACGCTACACAAACGTGATCTAAAAATCCTTATCAATATCGATGGATCAAAAACATTACATGGAGAATTAACCAGTTATCTTATAAAATTCAATTGATAGTATTAACTAGTTTATAGAAACTAATTACAATATACAGTGTACAAACAGTACATAAGTACCTAATCAATTTGTATCTTCTTATAGGTACAAATAATTTTTAATGTACCTATATTATGATAAGATAGAAAAATATAATTTTACTGTGACATTGAAGATCTAGTCATATTGATTTAGATATGTATTTCATACTAATGTTTATCGTAGGAATATGTTTTTTTTTGTTAATTTATTAAATTATCAATATATTATGTAATGCAATAATAATAATTAAATGTTCGTAAATCAATTCCAGATTTGTGGAATACAAACACCTTGGATATGAAACAATTCGTACGATAGAGAAAATGAGGCGATTTTACGTTCGACCAATAGCTTTACTCATAACAATTTCGAATATTTCGCCAAGAACCTATCTTTGTTTTGGAAAATATGGCAGTGGGATTTAATTAAAAGGTTGGAGCTGAGTTTACATAATCAATAAAAATCATGCAGATTGATCAGGGGGCAAGTCTGGTGAACGGGCGGAATCAAAACTATCCATGATAAGGATAAATACGGAAGATTTGGATTCTGCCGGTTGACCAGACTTGCCCCCCTGAAATAATGTAAACAACATACAATTAAAATAATGTTAATACAATACAATAAAACGAGGTAATATTGAAGATTCTAGGTTTGTATTGAAGATTCTGAGTGCAGTATATGTAAATTAATGTTGAATAAGTCAAGTAACATATTAACAAACAAAAATGAGGCAGTGTTAGGTACTGAGCTCGCTAGTCATTATGTTGAAGTCATGTTAACACAAAGCGTACTTTCTTTAACAATATTTATTTATAAGATTATTTTGACAATAAGACATAAAATAAAATTAATCGTGGATAAGTTTAAGGAAAGTAGGTATTTATGAATCATAAGTCAGGTATATGAAATTCTATCTCGAACGCTGCATCTCCCATTTATTTCGGACATTGACAATTGACTTTTAGATCACGTCCACCAAGAATTTCCCCGCACAATTTCACTCATTCCAAAAGCGGAAATATAGAAATGCCTCAATAAGAATATCCTATTAATGTTTTGCATATTATTTTTTATAATATGGCCGCCACGGATATAACAATTATTTCTTATTCCTGACCGAAAATGAACATATTTGTAGTTTAATATTCTTTCGTTCAATTCGGTCTTTCAATATTATATAAAACATTCATGACCTATTTATATTAATATATAGCATCAAAATTTGTTTTGATATTCAAATGCCTATTTAGTTTTTCCTTACTCTAAACACATTTCTTTATAATGTTTTTTTGTTTATTTCTGCCATTTAATTTTTAAAAAATTTCCTATGTATGTAATGAGTTTCACCTTGATATTTTTGTATACGAGCAGGTTTGTGACAATGTCACATTTCAATAAACAACAAAATAATTAAAAAAACAATAAACACATCCTATGACCCTGTGCAAGTGGCGAGTACATTGTTATTTGGAAATTTCTTACAAGTAACCAGTTATTCTAGCCCATAGCCCATAGCATTAGAAATATCTGATCAATTAGTAATTTTTGATGTATGATTTTATACAATAATTTGCCATTTATACAATAAAATAATGTAAAAAAAATACTTGGTATTTGTTGAATTGAAATTTATTTGATTATTGACGCGTCTCGTGCAAGGCATATCGTCAGAATAAAACTCTATAAGACTGAGACTAGTGGGTATATACAAAATTTCAGATGTATAAAAATGTTGGTATTTGAATGGTTGAAAAATATGTTATATAATGCAAACGAATCTATACAAATTTCTGTTTTAACACAATGAAAGTAGTTGGGTCACTATGTCCATTAGGTCTGTAACAAAAGAAAACGACAGCAGTAAAATTCGATAGGAAGGTAAATAATATTGTATTTATTATTCAATTCATTTCTGATTCCAATATGTTATATGTTCCAATATTTTATAACTAATATCTAGTTATTTTTTTTATTTGAAATCAAATAGAAGCAAATAAACTATAATGTACAGTACACGACTCATAGTAAACGTTGGATTTTTCAAATGGCCCCATAGTTAAAAGGCATCACGTCTCATTGGTCTGCCCTCGAGAATTCCTGTCTGTCCCGACGCGGCACCAGAAAGCCAGCACTGGTAAAATTTGATACGTGACTTCAAATTTCGGGCTGTAAAGAATCGTTCGTTTGAATTTAATCACTATACAACGAAACTTGCAGAAAAGGACTCGAAACAGCCATTCGGTTCACACACAATCGTAAAAAAATGCTCATTTCATTTTTACAACATGTCACGCTACGGACTTATTTAAGTTTGCGTGGAAGATCGGTGGGGTAGTTCGGGTGTATGAATTTAATGAAATATTTTCCGTGACCAGGGGTGCAATATTCCCTGGATTAAGTATCCCCTACGCACGATGAATATTTTTAAGCGAACATAATCCGCTATGAAAACAGACATATTAATACAAGATACTTACCTACATACCTCTCTTATAAGCATCTTCACCCCAACTTTTTTCGCGATGAATAAGTATTTGAGAGTAGGTATATATATTTTTCTTACTCAGAATCAATTCTCATAAAACCATTATTTATGAAAAATAAACAGCTCTGTGTTTGTTCGACGGTAAAATTGGAAGAAATCCAAGTTCAATTCTATAGTGAGTATATTATATTTAGATTTCATTAGAACGGGTTAAGCGTTCTAAGACCTCAAACAAGGTGGTCTGATGAATTAAGTCCGAATGTCTGAGGGCAGCTAAATGCTGTCTGCCCAGAATTGGGATTTGTGTCCATCACTTTATAAAAGAGGGACGACATGATCTTGATATTTCTGTACATAATGTAAATTTGTGTAGATTTAACACTGCTCTCAACATAGCACAGGATATCCATATGATATTTGAGAGCAAATTCGTCTACCAACTTCCATAAAAAGGCATACAAATGCATATCTCTCTGAAGTGTCCCGCCTCTGTTTAGGTATATTTTATATCTTTTTACGATTTTTGTCCCATTTAGTTGTGAAATATAAAAAAAGATATCTTTTAAATAACTTGTATTTTACTTCCATTTGGTTCCATCAGTTTACCCACAGTAATTTTATTTTAATCTGCGTCCGCATAGTAAAATGTAACTTGATATAAATTTTCAAACTCTTATCCTAAATACATGATTATTATTATAATACCTATTGCTAATCCGCTCTACACGTAATAAGACTCAGGTCTCCGCTAATACCGTTATTGGAAAATTCCCATGTTTCGATAACGTATCTCGAAAGTCGGATCCAATCAATTGATACGTTCAAATTTAATACTGAAATTACCAAGTGTGGAATAACTTGTATTAATAATAATAAAAATGAACACTTCCTTGCACCCTGCGCTAGTGGCGAGTTTATTTCCGTATGGCAATTTCTTCCGACTAACCAGCGTTTCCAGCCCAGAGAAACGATATTTGCGTGAGAAATGAATTTAAATAAATTTCTCCTCTGCTGGGAATCGAACCCAGGACTCCTGCACAGAAACCGAACGGCTTACACAACTGTGCCACGGCGGTCGGCATAATATGCAAGTAGTGTAGACACCATCAAGTGATGGGTATTAATCAAAGACCTTATATACTTTACATTATAATGTTGTATTATAAATGTAATTATATATAATAAAAAAAATTGATCGGAGCTACAGACTAAATGATCACCAAGAACAATTTCAAAGCATTCAAAAGATTCTGTCAGCTCCGTATTAGTTAATTCCCATTGAATTACTTGTTTCCAGAGATCTTGATCAGTTCTTAGATGCTTAGTTCGTTATATCTAAACTTAAAATCGTAAAGATTCTAAAGTCTATAATAGTCCACTATAATCTGAATAGAAGTTTCACGCTATGCAGTTTTGTTCTTATTGACAAGGAGCAAATAGGCTAATTTCTCATTATTATTTTTTTTGCTGTTAGGAATAAATACTTGTATTAAATAACATATGTGAGAAAAAAAATCCTTGCCCTCAAAAAAATTAAAATATATTTGAAAATGACTATTAAACACCCGCAAAAACGCTACTTTTTTGCCACGTACCAAAAAAGTTATAGTGACGTAGTGAGAATCACAATAACCATAAAAAAGATGATTAATGATATCATGATGACGTCATTATTCGCTGCATACATAATGGACCCTTATTCTCGCGTAATCTTCTTTTACATATTCGTCATAAAAATTATTAATAAAAACGTTGATGTTTATTCCAACCCATTTATGTATTAGCCTTATTCGATTTCAAATATTTTCATTCAAGGTCGTGAAATTTTATGTAAAACTTGCCAATCACAGACTCCATATGCGGATCAGGTGAATACAGCCATTTCTTCATAAAATAAATAAAATTTCTTAAAATTCTGAATAAAATATAAAATTTTAACAGTTAATTGTGTAGGTGTATGTATTGAACCGAATACCACTTAGAGATTTTATGCTTATGGATATTGCATAATATCTATTAGGTACTTACATAGCACCCGAGCGGAACATCTACCCAAAGTGACTTGTATTGAAATTGAGAGAAGTAACTTATTGAATACGCGATGAGAGGCGAAGATAGGAAAAAAATACCTTGTTGATTCAAGAGATTATGTTTGCAAAATTTGCCTTGAAATGTTGTTCTAACAGCTTCCACTTCCAACAAGGTAGGTATTAAGGAAGTATTAGGTAGGTTCACATTATCTCCTTCGTGTTGTTACATTTATTTATGTTTGCTTCTTTCGACAACAAATTTAAAACATTGTATTCACGTTATAAAATAAGGCTTCTATAAACAAAATGCCAAAAATAAGTAGGTTTACACTTTAAAGTCAAAGCGTGATAGAAATATAATGAATATTATGTAAATAAAATTAGTATGTACACTTCTGAAAGTCAAAGCGTGATAGAAATAGGATGTATATTAAAATAAGTGGATACACTTTAAAGTCAAAGCGTGATAGAAATAAAATGAATGTAGCATGAATATTTAAATAAGTAGGTTCACTTTAAAGTCAAAGCGTCATAGAAATATAATGAATATTATGTAAATAAAATTAGTTAGTATACTTCTGAAAGTCAAAGCGTGATAGAAATAGTGTGAATATTATTAAAATAAGAAGGTACATTTTGAAAGTCAAAGCGTGATAGAAATAGGATGAATATTAAAATAAGTAGTTACACTTTTGAAAGTCAAAGCGTGATAGAAATAAGATGAATATTATTCAAATAGATCATCATTACCTACGTCATCATTAGATACCTCAAATACAGATTAGACCTTAGAATACACCAAAGCTCAGCTGTCAATGTTGACATTAAACGCGAAAATTTTTTAACATGAAAAATAATACCTAGTGTTAAAAATCATACAACTACGTAAATAATATGTTGAGATAAAATTTATTTGAATAATGTGATTAAATGCGAATTCATAATAAACTTATTCCTAACCTCAATTTGTCGCTATTGTCATTAAAGACTAACCTAAAATTATACGGGATGCAATAAAATACGTAAATCTCCATTCCCTTCATTTTTAGGTTAGGTTCAGTTCGTCTTGAATAATAATGGCAACTCGCGTGAGCGAGTTGCCTTATAAATTGAATGGAAATTGTTTGCAGGAAAGATGTTATCAACACCTTTGTCAAAAAATGAGGTGTGGTGTATTCTAAAGTCTAGACAAATAGAGGACATGGGGTGGAAATGATGACGTCATCAAAGTAGTGTCGTTTACTATGTTGACTAATATTAAAGATATTTTATTTCATTCCCTCAAATATTCAATTATTCAAATGATAATTATTAAGGGAGTTTTAAAACATAGGTACCAGGTTCGATTTGCAGAATACCTACAGAAAAATGAAAGATACTTTACAAAGTATAATAATACTTTATTTTTCTTAATACGTTCACCATATTATAATAATACGTTATTACTTAAATAAAAATATTTAATATGAAAAGAAAGATCCATCAAACATTCCGTATGTAGGTACCATGGTTATATGAAAAATAAAATAGTGGTATAAATAAATCAACATCATTTAAATGACTTCCAAAAAGGAGGTGGTTATTAATTTGTCGTGATTTTTTTATTTAAAAAAAACTTATCAATTGTTGTCAGTAAGGAAAATATTGTCGATTTTTTTATTTCTTATATAGTAAGTATAATATATAGACACATTTCTCTCAGAATAGTACCTACCCATTGGAAATACAAAAAAACTTAAAAAAATATTTATAATATTAAATAACTTCTCATTTTTGTTATATACACATAAATATTGAGTCTATCGCTACTTGAAGATCAGTATTCTAATAACAAGAAAATTATTTCAGTATATTTTAAATAGACGACCACAAAACCGAAACTGTTCTCAAAAAAATCTCTGCTTGGTATGTCTTGGTGAAAGTAAATAACAAATTTACAATATTAGTAGATTTACCATACTTATTCCATAGGCATGGGATGACTACAGTAAAGATATAGTTGGATAAAGTAGAGGTAGAGATGAAAAATATGTAGATAAGAAGTAACCCAGTAAGTGAAGAAAGACGGGTGTGTATTGATCAGTGAATAGGGACTATCCCTAAGAGATTACAGTTAAGATTGGCACAACCCTCACAGTCGATTAGTTTAAGTCGGGTCTTGATATGCTCTAATACTTAACATCATACCTTGACTAAATTTTTGATCGTCCGATACTATTATTTACGTAAGAAATGAAATCCTCTAATATTGATAAGGTACATTTTAAACAGTAGGTTTATCAACAAAACAGAAAATGTATTTAATAAACTAGTTGCACGTAACACATGAGATCCAATTGTATGTATAATTGAAGAATACGTACCAAACTATAAACGCTTAAACACAAATTAATAAATATTTTAATATATTGTGTTTTCTATATAAAACATGCAGGTGTGTATATCAGGATAGGATAATATGGAGGTCAGACCTTTTTTCCTACCCATAATATGAAAACAGCATGATGGTATGTATTAATGTATATTTGGAGATTGAGTATCAAACTTTTGAGTTCCCCTGGATATTGTGTAGTGTATACTTACTGCCTTACAAATTGTATGAAACGATGTCGAAACTAAATTAAAAAAAATTCGACCTACTACTATAATGCATATATTTTTTATAGAAAATTAAGTTATCTAATAGGGTTGTTTCGGCTTTTTTCGATGTTTTTAAAAAATTTGGAAATATAGGTAGTTCAAAACATAAATTTATCATAAAAAAGATTTTCTTAATAAAAAAAAATATTTGGCATTTAATAAGATTTCACATATATTTGTCTATATTTATACCAATTTTCAGCGTTCTAGCTTTTATGGTTTTTGAGATATATGGAAAAATTAATCAAAAATACAAAAATTGATAGCCCCTGACTGAAACAAAAATTCTAAATACTGAGGATAAAAGTTTTGTAGGCCTAAACTCTCTATATATTCTGAAATTACAGGTTCTGTGCATTGAGCAGATCAAAAGTTATAAGGGTGCATCGATCAAAAGTTATAAGGGACACACACACTAAATGTTCTAATTCGAATTCTGAGTAAATTCATATATGGAACATATATACTGCGAAGCCTCAAGTTTGTGTTTTTTGACTTGTTGAAAAACATAGTTGGAGAAACCATGCAAAAACTCTTCTGCTGCATATAATTCTCTCACACGGGACTATACTAGGTTAATACTATCGATTCATTAAGAGAAATAAATATTTTGAACGAATCGACAGTTGGACAAAAATAAAAAAAATTCAAACTCCCGTCAAAGAGCACGATTGTCAAATGGAATAGTATTCCCTATTTGTTTGATAATTTATCGCGTTGGATTAAGAATACAAATAAGTACGAGTTTCAATTATGTTCCGTAATTAAAATTCTAAACATAAATTATAAATGTTTTAGATGAGTATAATACATGTAAGTATGTCTTATTCAAACTTATATAATTTATTTTCATCCAGTTTTGTATAAACCAAACGAGAAGCTGTTCTGCTTTAGTCTTTTTAAAAATAATATTCTTTCTTCCTTTTGCCTTTGCATATATCATCTGTATCAAAACGAACTAATTTGGCCTGGAGAGGCAAAGAATTTTCTCCCATTGCTATGCAGATTTTCCCTGCCCTAGAATTGCGCACTTAATAAGTTTGTGTGCATTACATTTTTCTATGCACTCCGAGCAGAATAAAAATGTTGTACGTGTCTGTGTGTGTATGTACATTACGAGGTACAAATATTCAGAGTTTTTCTGGGAAATTTTAAGTCTTTGAATTATATTTACTACGCTTTCTGCATATGCGACAATATGAATTACGTACTTACCTTGGCGAAATTGCAAGCACCTAGAATCAAATTTAAACGCGTGGAGAGAATTGTCTAACGTAGGAACTCCATTTTTATCATTTCATATTTAAAATACGTACCGTCTTTATTTAGAAATACTCACAAAATGATCTTTATTTCATATATGAATTAAATCAGAATCGTGAAAAAAAAAATGTGTGAAAAAAATGCTCCTTGTATACATACATTAGCAGGCTGCCATAGCAAATTTTGAAAAAGCACATTTTTACGCAGATTTTGGTACATAACATTCGGATATTAAAAATCGTAGAATTTTTTTCGTAGACTTGCTTGGTCTTATAATTTCTCATAACTAGCTTTAGGTATATAGGTATATATATTCAAGAGCTTCTTTAACACCCAAAATACCATAATTTTTTACAATTTTCAAAATTAAAAAATAATAAATTTTAATTTACCTCGACAGACGAAAGAATTGGTTAAAACAGGAGGAAAAGTTCTAACATATTTTTATAAGTCGAAAGTTAGGTGGATTCATATTTTTATTATTCTCCGTACAAACGTTAGAAAATAAAGAAAGAATCTTATTTAGGTGTAGAAGTCATTAAATAATATTTCACATAACCTGACAATAAATAATATAAAAATATAATTTTTTTTTTTAGAAAACCTTATCGACGCATTTATTCATTGTTATAACATATGAACATAATATATTATTTGAATCAAATACTGACTATTTAATTTTAAAGGTTTAAATAATATAATATATTATATGTATATACATAGATGACAGATAAAAAATTTGAAATATTCTTAATCTAAAGTAATAAAGCAATCAAAATGTTAGTGTTTGTGTGTGTGTATGTGTGTGTGTGTGTGTGTGTTTGTCTCACGCCTTCTGAAAAACCAAGAGCATCTAAAAATCTAATTTATGTGCGAACGTGTACCTGTATACCTGATGCAGTGTCACGCTAAAAATAATGCGATAAAAATGCTGAATTTTAAAAATATTTCAATAATTATTTTTTTCATACAAAATTTTCCAAGTCGTATCTGTCAAAAAAGTGTACATTTTGCACGCAAATATCTGTTAGTTTAAAAGTTAGAAGTACGTATTTACACGAAAAAAATATATTTTCAAGTATAACTTAGCGTTTGAGTGAAAAACATGGTGAATATTTTGTATAATTATAATGTTTAACTTATTTTTAATGTAAGCGTTTTGTACATGAACGCCGCCATTTTAATATCTTTTCATACAATATTTCATTTTCCTACCGAATGAATGTGTTCTTGAAAATAATAAACCTTTGAATTAAATGTAATTATGAAATAATAAAATGAAACACAAGACATTACAGCAAGTTTTAAGACATATATTGTAAAAATGTGTTTATTATTAGTAAAGATATAGGCATAATAAAATTGCATAATTTGTAAATAATATTTGATTTTTCTGACAATTTTCATTTTTATGGCATCGAACAAACCAATGTATGTAGGTACCTACATATTCAAAAAATGTCTCAAACCATTTGATATTTTTTACGTATTGGAATGGTTACTATGGTAACGGAAAGATTCTGATATTCAAATAAAATTTGTTATGAATCGAATTTATTTAGAACATTGTTGTAGGTAGGTACCTACCTATTATTATTTACTTACAAATCAACAATATACTGATTTCCTATCGGAAAATTATTTTATTTATTTATTTATGAATGTATGAATGTATGCAAGCGATGTGCTCCTAAACCGTATGTCCGATTACAATGAAACTTTGGCGAATTGTCGAGCGTGTGCCCGAGGTGGTTTCTGGATTTAAACTTTTTTCTTATTCTTCTTCTTCTTCGTGTATTTGGTCATTTTACCAATGAAAGCGGAATATCCTGGGAAAAGAAGGTCCGACTGTCCCTCCATCTCTTCGCAGGTCTTCCAGGACGGTTTCTGGATTTAAACTTTTTTCTTCTTCTTCTTCATCGTGTATTTGGTCATTTTACCTATAAAGGTGGAGTATCCTGGGAAAAGAAGACGGTGCTTACATCTCTTCGCGGTTCTTCCAGGATGGTTTCTGGATTTAAACTTTTCTTACCCGAATGAAGGGACGGGATGTAATTGAAGGGAAGGGAGGCACTAAAGGGCCTGAAGGGACGGGAGGTATTAAAGGGCCTGAAGGGACGGGAGGTACTGAAGGGCCTGATTGGAAGGGACGTGATGAGGGATTGAAGGGACGGGATGTACTGAAGGGCCTGATGGGACGGGAGGTACTGAAGGGTCTGAAGCGACGGCTCCTGGAGTCTAATTATTTTTCTTCTTAATTTTATGTAGACCTTTAAGGACAGTTTTAATACAAACTATTTCCTATAGATTAATCTTCTTCTTCTTTTATGAAGACCTTTTGCTCAGTTTTTATACAATCTATTTCCAATAGTCTAATTCTTCTATTTTATGTATTTTTTCTTATTTTATGTAGACCATTGGGATTTTTTAAACAAACTATGTCTTATAGTCTTATACTTATTCTTCTCTTTTTTATTTAGACTTTTGGGTTAGTTTTAAGTCTAATAGTCTATTGTGCAGAAATATTATTAACGATATGCACACTTGATGAAAATACATATGTAAAAACGAATGGGATGTGGGATGTGAAGATGTAACCTGCACTAGAATCTTTTCAATACTTTTGTTTAATCAAATTTAAACCATTTATATCATCCTATTTTAAATAATTTTCAACACCTACATAATATATTTGATTTCGTTGACAATATTTAAAGAAAGGGGGTTGTGGCCATTACTGAATTCTTCACAATGTTTATATTCAAATTATTTACCATAGTTTAAGTCTTCTTCTTCTTCGTTAATGTAGACTTTTGTGTCAATTTTAAGTTCATCAGTCTAATTGTGCAAAAATATAATGCACACTTGATGAAAAAATATAAAACGAATGGGATGTGACCAACACTGGATCTTTTCAGTACATTTGTTTAATCAAATTTTAACCACATCCCAACATCCAAAATTACTAAATATTCAATAGGTAAGTACATATTACAATTTGTTTTCGATGATAATATTTAAAAATGGGGGTTGTGGCCAAACCAATCTCTTTACAATGTTGATAAACAGTCATATTTAAAACCATTTCGCATAGTGCAGAAATTGTATATTATACTTCATTCACACTTTATAGCAATATATAAAAAATAATGGGTTGTGGCCATCACTTGAACATTTTACAATCAAATTCAATCATATTTCAAACCACTTTTCATAGTCCGATTTTGCAAAATAATTGGGTGACAATATTATAAAAACGATTGCTTTTTCCTTCACAATTTTACATTCTTGGCCAACGGCGGGACATAAAAGCTAGTAAAAAATATATGGCTCTTTCAGGGAGACGCTGTAATGAGAGGGGTCGGTCAAAGGATGCCGTTATGATAGCCGGATGTAAACGTATACAGGAGCAATGAAACATAATTAAAGTATGTACTATAGGTATTTCTTAGAGCATCTCAACAGATATGTATGAAAGCAAGGAAAATCACAAAGATATTCTTACAGGACTTACGACCAGTCATCGGCTGGCTTTAGTCTATCACATTTTAAAAACGTTTGACAGCGTAGGTACAATGTCCTAAAACAAAATAATATTGCTCTGTTGAAAAATAGTAAAACGCCTGGATTCCTACAATCTGTACAGATTTGAAGTGTTGAAACAATAATATTCTTGGAGATTTTTCAATAGATAAAGAACGTCATAATTTGTCAGATTCGCAGTGTCATCTATAATCCAATTACCTGAAGCTTCCGATAGGTTGCTGGAAGTATAATAGATCCCTATCTTCTATATTATAAATTTGAATGTTTGTATCTATGTATGTGTAGAATGCTCTCCTAAACCGTTCATCCGATTGCGATGAAACTTTGGTGAACTATCGAGAGTATACCAGGGATGGTTTCTGGATCAAAAATTTTTTTCTTCTTCTTCTTCTTCGTCGAGTCATTTTACCTATGAAGGTGGACTATCCTGGGAACCGTTCATCCGATTGCAATGAAACTTTGGTGAATTGTCGAACGTATGCCCGGGGTGGTTTCTGGATTAAAAAAATTTTCGTCTTCTTCTTCATCGGGTATAAGGTCAGTTTACCTATGAAGGTGGACTATCCTGAGAACCGTTCATCCGATTGCAATGAAACTTTAGTGAATTGTCGAGCGTATGACCGGGATGGTTTCTGGATTAAAATATTTTTCTTCTTCTTCATCGGGTATTAGGTCATTTTACCTATGGAGGTAAAATGACCTAATACTCTGGGAGAAGAAGCACCAACTGTCCTTCCATCTCTTCGCAGGTCTTCCAGGACAGTTTCTGGATTTAAACTTTTTTCTTCTTCTACTTCTTCATCGTGTATTTGGTCATTTTACCTATGAAGGTGGAGTATCCTGGGAGAATAAGATGCAACTGTCCTTCCATCTCTTCGCAGGTCTTCCAGGACGGTTTCTGGATTCAAACTTTTTCTTCTTTATCGTGTATTTGTTCATTTTACCTATGACGTTGGAGTTTCCTGGAAAAAGAAGGTCCCACTGTCCTTTCATCTCTTCGTAGGTCTTTCCAGTATTGTCGGGAATTAAACTTTTTCTTAACCTACTGAAGGGACGGGAGGTAATGAAGGGAAGGGAGGTACTGAAGGGACGGGAGGTACTGAAGGGACGGGAGGTACTGAAGGGACGGGAGGTACTGAAGGGACGGGAGGTACTGAAGGGACGGGAGGTACTGAAGGGACGGGAGGTACTGAAGGGACGGGAGGTACTGAAGGGACGGGAGGTACTGAAGGGACGGGAGGTACTGAAGGGACGGGAGGTACTGAAGGGACGGGAGGTACTGAAGGGACGGGAGGTACTGAAGGGACGGGAGGTACTGAAGGGACGGGAGGTACTGAAGCGACGGGAGGTACTGAAGGGACGGGAGGTACTGAAGGGACGGGAGGTACTGAAGGGACGGGAGGTACTGAAGGGACGGGAGGTACTGAAGGGACGGGAGGTACTGAAGGGACGGGAGGTACTGAAGGGACGGGAGGTACTGAAGGGACGGGAGGTACTGAAGGGACGGGAGGTACTGAAGGGACGGGAGGTACTGAAGGGACGGGAGGTACTGAAGGGACGGGAGGTACTGAAGGGACGGGAGGTACTGAAGGGACGGGAGGGACGGGGGTACCGAAGGGCTTGAAGGGACGGGAGGTACTGAAGGGCCTGAAACGACGGGAGGTTCTGAAGTGCCTGAAGGGACAGGAAGTACTGAAGGGCCTGAAGGGACTGGAAGAACTGAAGGGCCTGAAGGGACGGAAGTACTGAAGGTATTGAAGGGCCTGAAGGGATGGGTGGTACTGAAGGGACGGGAGGTACTGAAGGGATGGGAGGTACTGAAGGGACGGGAGGTACTGAAGGGACGGGAGGTACTGAAGGGACGGGAGGTACTGAAGGGACGGGAGGTACTGAAGGGACGGGAGGTACTGAAGGGACGGGAGGTACTGAAGGGACGGGAGGTACTGAAGGGACGGGAGGTACTGAAGAGACGGGAGGTACTGAAGGGACGGGAGGTACTGAAGCGACGGGTGGTAATGAAGGACCATTTTTAATTATACAGGCAATACGAAGTTTGCCGGGGGTTCACTAGTGTTTCAATAAAAGGTACTGAAGGGACAGGAGGTACTGAAGGGACGGGAGGTACTGAAGGGACGGGAGGTACTGAAGGGACGGGAGGTACTGAAGGGACGGGAGGTACTGAAGGGACGGGAGGTACTGAAGGGACGGGAGGTACTGAAGGGACGGGAGGTACTGAAGGGACGGGAGGTACTGAAGGGACGGGAGGTACTGAAGGGACGGGAGGTACTGAAGGGACGGGAGGTACTGAAGGGACGGGAGGTACTGAAGGGACGGGAGGTACTGAAGGGACGGGAGGTACTGAAGGGACGGGAGGTACTGAAGGGACGGGAGGTACTGAAGGGACGGGAGGTACTGAAGGGACGGGAGGTACTGAAGGGACGGGAGGTACTGAAGGGACGGGAGGTACTGAAGGGACGGGAGGTACTGAAGGGACGGGAGGTACTGAAGGGACGGGAGGTACTGAAGGGACGGGAGGTACTGAAGGGACGGGAGGTACTGAAGGGACGGGAGGTACTGAAGGAACGGGACGTACTGAAGGGACGGGAGGTACTGAAGGGACGGGAGGTACTGTAGGGACGGGAGGTACTGAAGGGACGGGAGGTACTGAAGGGACGGGAGGTACTGAAGGGACGGGAGGTACTGAAGGGACGGGAGGTACTGAAGGGACGGGAGGTACTGAAGGGACGGGAGGTACTGAAGGGACGGGAGGTACTGAAGGGACGGGAGGTACTGAAGGGACGGGAGGTACTGAAGGGACGGGAGGTACTGAAGGGACGGGAGGTACTGAAGGGACGGGAGATACTGAAGGGACGGGAGGGACGGGGGTACCGAAGGGCTTGAAGGGACATAAGGTACTGAAAGGCCTGAAGGGACGGGAGGTACTGAAGGGCCTGAAACGACGGGAGGTTCTGAAGTGCCTGAAGGGACAGGAAGTACTGAAGGGCCTGAAGGGACTGGAAGAACTGAAGGGCCTGAAGGGACGGAAGTACTGAAGGTATTGAAGGGCCTGAAGGGATGGGTGGTACTGAAGGGACGGGAGGTACTGAAGGGACGGGAGGTACTGAAGGGACGGGAGGTACTGAAGGGACGGGAGGTACTGAAGGGACGGGAGGTACTGAAGGGACGGGAGGTACTGAAGGGACGGGAGGGACGGGGGGTACCGAAGGGCCTGAAGGGACTGGAAGAACTGAAGGGCCTGAAGGGACGGAAGTACTGAAGGTATTGAAGGGCCTGAAGGGATGGATGGTACTGAAGGGACGGGAGGTACTGAAGGGACGGGAGGTACTGAAGGGTCTGAAGCGACGGGTGGTAATGAAGGACCATTTTTAATTATACAGGCAATACGAAGTTTGCCGGGGGTTCACACGTGTGTCAATAAAAAAATATAACAGATATTAATTTGTGTTCCGTACTAACTGAAGTAACTGAAGGGCCTGAAGGGACGGAAGTACTGAAGGTATTGAAGGGCCTGAAGGGATGGGTGGTACTGAAGGGACGGGAGGTACTGAAGGGACGGGAGGTACTGAAGGGTCTGAAGCGACGGGAGGTACTGAAGGGACGGGAGGTACTGAAGGGACATTTTTAATTATACAGGCAATACGAAGTTTGCCGGGGGTTCACTAGTGTTTCAATAAAAAAATATAACAGATATTAATTTGTGTTCCGTACGATAGATGGACACACTCCGGAGAATCCCTCTTGCCCCATTTCCACATGAGGTTATTGCAGCCCCTCTGATCTGTGCGAATTCTGTTTTCCTGCACCCAAACTTAACGGGAATGGTTGAAGCCCGGGACCTTCAAGGTGGGATCCTGAATGATGTTCTTATTTTTCATTGGATCTACGTCAGTTCACCTCTCTCTCCAAGCACTAGGCAGATCGAAGTTTGTTAGCTGACCAGATGGGTTTTCCGGAACGCAGGCGCTGTCTTGGAGGCTGGAAGTCATCCTGGAAAGCAGAAATTTCGGGGTTTCTGCTGATATTTTCAAGTTCTCTGGTTGAGGCCTGCTTCCTGCGCAGTTCCAAAGGGCTTATGTTTGAGAAAACTAGAAGCCACAGGAGTGGGGTAGACCTCACGCATCCTGTGATTGTCCTCATAGCTTTATTCAGTGATACCCTCCTCCCAACTTGATTGGAGGATGAGTTCACTTTTTTTTAATGTTTTAATGTCCAGAAATAAAATGTCCCCACATAACCTCGCCGAACGACATAAATTAAAACTCGACGATAAACTCAAACCGTGGTCTGACCATACATAAATGTCAAGTGTCAGTGCACAAACGTCAGACGGCACGGTTATGTCACAACATAAAATGATAAATATTGTCTGATAAAATAAATATTGGAATAGCAATAAATTAGGACGTCAAAAATTTTAATAAATTAAATCAATTATCGACGTCACAAATTAAAATATTGTCAATAAAATAAATAAATAAATAAAACACAGATGAAATATTGTCACAAGGAAAAAAAATGTCACATATATTATTGGTTTCTGGGGCACACATAGTCTTTCCTTCACAGCCATGAACGTACTGATGCACCTTTAGTGCCGGAACGGACCGTCGTCGATAGGCGAAGGGGGCAGGCTATCGGCGAAAGCATCCTCGGTTCCCATACACCGGCAGATGCCGGTCGAGAGGCTGCGTCAAAAGCAAACGATGGCGGCGCTAATCTCAAGGAGATGCAGGCCGTTGCTTCAGAGCCAGCATCCGCCACGGTCACAGTTTGCGTTGCTAAACCGTGTATATTTGGAGGACACGTACCTTGAATTCAACACGAGTTTTTAAGTGCATTAGCGCAACAAACTAGTGCCTAATTCGAGGCAGTACTTGCTTCCTAATCAAAACGGAAAGGTAAATACGCGTGAGAACAGTTTTGTCAGATCTTTCCAATTATACTATTATTTTTGCTATGCCTGTATTTTAATGTATTTGTCTTTTCAGACACATGAGCGCCGATTATGTTTTATAAGAATATTCTTTTCAGAGACAACGTTTAATGTTTATTTTTGTATTTTACTTTCCAGCAGGGGCTTCTTCTTCTTCTTCTTTTTCTTATGTTCGGCCTAACGGCCTGTTATTTGCAGAGACGTTGTTCTCCTGCGAGGTTGAGTCCCAGCTGTCCTTCCACCTCTTTGGTGGTCTGCCTGGTGGTCGTCTTCCTTCGGGTCGGCTGTGTAGTGCTATGTAAGGGATCCTGGATGCCTCAATCCTATTTACATGGGCATACCAGAATCTCCTTCTTTGCCGACCCCATCTGACGACATCCTCAACCTCGCAGATCTCTCTGACTCTCGTGTTTCTTATTCTGTCTCTAAGCGTGAGACCGGCTATTGCTCGAAGAGTTCTCATTTCTGACACTCTCAGTCTACTCTTCGTCATGGATGTGTCAGCCCTACATTCAATTCCATACGTCATTATGGGTCGTACACAGGTCTTATAAATTCTAACTTTACTTTTAAGTCTCATGTCGGGGTTTTTCCATATTGAATTCCTTAAGCACCCTGAGACAGAAGCAGCCTTGTTAATTTGACCCACAATTTCTTCTGGAAGGTTACTGTTATCACATAAGTTGACACCCAGATATCTGAACTTATCAACCTGTTCTACCGCCTTCCCATCCACAGATATATTACAGCCCATTGTGGTTCGAGAGAAGACCATACTTTTGGTTTTTGCAACTGATATTGCCATATTGTATCGTTGACTGGCTAGATTGAATGTTTGCAAGATCATTTGCAGGTCTTCCTCGGTCTCGGCGAATATGACGGCATCATCGGCATAGCAGACAACAGATATAATTTCATCGCCCATCCTGTAACCTTTCCCAAGTGATGTGATATCCTTCACAATCTCATCCATGATGAGGTTAAAGAGGAATGGGCTAAGGCTGTCGCCTTGCCTAATACCAGTGCTCACTCTTATAGGATTTGATACTTGGCCATCTATTCTTATTATGGTATCCGTGTTGATGTTCAGTTTATTAATTATTTTAACCATAATGGGGGACACTCCTCTTTCAGTCAGGATTTGCGTTATATCTGTAAGTTTAGCCCGATCAAATGCTTTAGTGAGATCTATGAAACATATGTATGCCGCTTTATTGTATCCAATAGCCTTTTCTTTAATTTGCCGTACTATAAATATTGCATCCGTTGTGGATCGGTTCTTGCGGAATCCCTGTTGTTCCTCCATATTTTCTATGACAGCTTCAAGCTTGGATTTCAGGATATGAGTGAAAAGTTTGAGGGTTGAGCATAGTAATGATATTCCCCTATAATTATCGGGGTTTGCTTTTTGCCCTTTTTTGAATACAGGTATTGTGATGCTCGTCTTCCAATCGCTAGGTGTGATTGCTGTCATAAGGATTTTATTAAATAGTTTAAGAAGTTCTTGCAACAGCTCGTCTCCTGCATATATTATCAATTCATTGCCAATGTTATCCACGCCAGGCGTCTTCCTATTTTTCATTTTTTTGTTTGCTCCTGAAATTTCTTCTGTATGAATCTCATTCTCTCCAAGCTCATTGTCTGTCTCTTGGTTATATTCGTCCAGATTTTCGGATCGGTAGTGGTTTCTGAAATATTCCTCCCACTCTTTTATTGGAATCTTTTTTGTTTGAATGTATTCACTCACAGGTGTTTTCTTATTTCTTGGCATTTTCCATATCTTTTTCTGTGCCCCATATAAGTCTATTTCCATGTCTTGAGTAAATCTTGTCCAATAAGCTCTCTTTATATTTCTAATTTCTGAATTTACCCTATTTCTAGTTACAACATATATTTGGTAGGTCTGTGGGGATACAGTACTTTTGTATTTTAAATATGCAGCTCTTTTTTCTGCGGCTAATCTTTTTATGTCTTCGGTAAACCAAGGTTTTGTGTTCTTTCTGCCATTGAGGTTTACTGATCTTTTACCTAGGGCAGTCTCAAACGCATTGTAAATAGATGCTTTGATTTTACTCCACGCTGTTTCCACATCGTCTTGATTTAAAAACAGGGTCATTGTTTATTTGTTCAGCTATTGTTGTTCTATATAGTAGTCTATTGTCCCGGTTTTCAAGGTTTTCTATGTTTAATTTTTCAACATATTTAGGTGGCTTCTTCTTAAGGTTTGGTCTTTCCATTCTTATCTTGCATAGTACTAATTTATGGTCAGAGACAACATTTGCCGAACTTAGAGCGCGGACATCCATTATTTCTGACGGTTGTATCTTTATGTTTGTGATTACGTAGTCAATGGCGGATTTTTCTCCTCTAGTATTCTCAAATGTAAACATGTGTTGTGGTTTATGTTGAAAAAAGGTATTATTTATTCTTAGTTCATTGTGAGCACATAATTGAGTGAGACAGTCTCCGTTTATGTTGTTTGTTGTTTCGTTAAAACGTTGTTTCATTCCATTTAGTTCGTGATTTCCTATTCTAGCGTTTAAATCTCCGAACATAACTGTTTTGTCGTTTGGTGAGAGAGTGTCCAGTACTTGTTGCAATTTAATATATGTAAAATTCATCGGTGTCTTGTGGTTTTGATATGTCTGGGGCATAAACACGTATATAGTGAATCAGAGAGTTGCCAAGTTTCACAGTAATTTTAAGTATTCTGTCATTGATTTATTCAATATTATCTATGTGATTCTCATATCTTTCGTGAATAAGTATTCCGACACCCGAATGTGCTCTTTCATCTTTTCTTTTTCCACTATATGCAAATATGTAGTTGGAATACTTAGTTGTACCTTGTCCCTTCTTTTTGGTTTCGGACACTCCACATATGTCAATATTATGATTATTAAGTTCTATAATTACTTCTTGGTCTCTCCTATTCCATGATATTATGTTCCAGCAAGTCAATCTCGTTATATTTCTATTTTCCCCAGCAGGGGCTTAGCAGGGGCTAATATGTTTAATTTGTACTTTTCAGTACAAATTAAAGTTCTTCATCTGTATATCTACCAATTTTATAAATGTTTAATACTTTACTCTCGGCACATATCTATCTTTGTTCCCCGCCATATTTAGTTATGCACTATCTAGCCGGCATTTAAACGCATTTATCCACGCTCTTCCATGCTTTATGAAATAACAATTTTGGCGCCTGTAATCAACGTTTTGACAATTTGGCCCTATCCACCATGAGGCTTTCAAAGCAGTAGGTTTTAACGTAAACAATTTTGGCAATAATTATAACGTTTTTTTTACAATTTGGCGTTCCAACGTGGCGCCATTTTCACTTTTTTTATAACAACTGGACCCAGACTTTATGCAATTTAAAGCAATTAAAGTAGGAAAAATTTAAATATCTACTAAGAATATCCAACTTCATTAATATATTTTTATGGTACTGCCTCCATGACCAGCCAGGATAGCCTAGGATGTACACCGATTTTTTAAACCTAACCTACAAAAGTTTGGTAAAAATAGGTTAGTTTGGAGTTATAATTTTGCATTTTTTTTTAAAAAATGTAACTAAAATATTAAAATAAAATAACTAAATTGGTGTTGGTCAAATAATTTTTAACCAGCTGGCTGGTCAGAGAGGCAGTACCTATTTTTATTGTATCGTTTTGGTACTTACTTTTACAGGCGATCATTTTTAATAATGGCAGCACCATCTACTGACACATCTTTGTTTTTCTTTGACCATAGAAATGAGATACTTTCATTTGACTTTTCATTTCACTATTCACTTCAATCTTGGTACATTGTTGTTTCTAATTTATGTTTGAATAAATAATGGTCACGAAAAGTTTATAAGTATCACATAAAATCGTTGCTTAGATTTACTTAAACGTTTTTAACCGCAGAAGGTACATTTCTTGTTTTAGATTGAAATAATTTTCGTTAGTGATGTCTGACATTGACAACTCAAAACTCCTCGATTTTCTCGAATTGGTCGGAAAATTAAAGGTATTTATCATTGATTTAATAATTATTACTTCGTAACATTAAGTATTTGAGTACATCAAAAATATATATATTTTTACAATATTCGATATTGAAATTTCAAATAATTTCAAGGTTATGTGACGTTATGTTTTTCAAAAAACATCTTTCATAAAAGGCTTAAATGCCTTTCCGTTCATAGCTCTATAAGTGAAACAGGTAATTATTTACAAGTGGTATAAGTCTTCAATTTTGCTGAATTTTTTTCTATAGATAGATAAAAATATCCAGATTACGGGAAAAATAGTAATTTTCCCGGGAAACGTCTAGAAAAATTAAAAAAAATAAAATTGCAATGTATGAAACCTTGTACGATTTAACGACACCTATCGCCGAGATTGCACGTGACTATTTTCTCATTTGAAGTCAAATAACCAACAATACTTTTATTAAATCACAATGTACACATTATTAACACGCAAATTATCTATAAACATTCGATTTTCACGATAAAAAACCAGAAAAATCATTACTAATTTCTTATTTTTAACGTTTATTAAATACGATTAAATACGCGAGCTAATACGACAACTGCGACATAAAACTGAAAACTAAACCATAGATAAATGCACACTACAAAATATATGACAGACAATATTTGCGAAAAAATATCATATAAAAAATATTAAAACTGGTAGGTACCATACAACTACCTAAATTTGTTATTAAATATAATTTATTTGTAAATTATAAACAAATGCGAATACATCATCAAAATTATAATAATAGGTTGGTTAATACAAACCTAACCAACCTATTTTAAGCAAACTTTTGGTAAAAATTGGTTAGGTTAGGTTTGTATGTATTTATTATTGCGACTCGCGTGAGCGAGTTGCATTACATACTGTCACTCAATGTATAATGCAACTCGCTCACGCGAGTCGCAATAATAACTAAATACAAACCTAACCAACCTATTCTAAGCAAACTTTTGGTAAAAATTGGTTAGGTTAGGTTTGTATGTATTTTAATTTTCGATATTTCATACAATTTTCATTTACTTCAGGTTTTCGCGGCATGTTTCTAATTTCGCGGCGTGTTTCTATACTAACAATTAGTTTGAATATTCGCCCATAGATGTCAGAAAAGCAACTATTTGCTTGGGAATCTCTATAGATTTTCCGTAATGTAATTTTATTTTTTTTTAATTTTTCTAGGCGTTTCCCGGGAAAATTACTATTTTTCCCGTAATCTGTATATTTTTATCTATCTATAGAAAAAAATTCAGCAAAATTGAAGACTTATACCACTTGTAAATAATTACCGTGAAACATTTTACATCATTATCTATATCTTTTAATTCAAACCTTGAGTACGTTTTTTGATTTGAAGTGTTTTTAAACTCAGTCCAAATACCATAAAATAAGATTATCGTCTGTAGATAAGTAGATATTATCAGTCAAGAATAAAAAATCAATTTATCGGTTTGTTAATTATTTACAAGTGGCCTGTGTCACTTCCAACGGGTGGTGTTGGAAGTATCTGCAGTATTTTACCATTTTTTTGTACATTTGAGTGTGGTATATTTTCTAGATGCGGAATACAGATGTCAATAGACTTTCATCCTACCATCTATTGAAAGCTTACACAAATCTAAAAATTAACTATGCCCCTTTTTTCCTATAAAAAAAACCTTCGGGGGGGGGGGGTGTTGGGCTGTTAAAACTTAATGTTATATTTGGATGAAAAATCTAATAAAAAAATTAGGTATAAAATATTTTTTTAATACCTCAATGTGAAAGCCACCTATCGGGTCCAAAAGTATCCTATTTTCCGTTCCGGAACCAACCATACAGACCATTAAAAGTTGTCGGCTTTCATGACTCAGTTGGTTGGGTATCTGACTGCTGATTCAAAGGTCCTGGGTTCGGTTCCCGGTGGAGACATAGTTTTTAATTGTTTTTCCAGTCTGGATTTGTGAGACGATTAATATCGTAGGTCTCTAGAATGTGGCAACTTGTTATTGGGTGCGTGTTAAATTAATATTAAATAAATTTCATTGAAATCGGTTGGGCAGTTTCAGAGATTTACGTGTACGAACATTATGACACGAGATTTTTATATATTAAAATACATACTCAATGTACCCACTAACATTGACTGCATTGAGCTTGTAAGTGCAATCAACTTTCATGTTCCGAATAGACGGACTAGACAAGCTGTGCTTTTCCATGAGGGAGCCGCTTCCACTAACTATATATTTAACTCTCCAATACCGAGATTGCATAGGCTGGGAAATGAGCTGTGTGTTGATGCAGATATTTTCGGGGATAGCCTGCCGGTATTCAAAAAAATTATTTATAGGTCTTTCTAAAATTCAAATTCAATAGCTAACCTTGCAGTTTTCTTTCTTTTCTTTATTCTTTGTTTTTTGTAATTATCCTATTAATGTTACACAATATGTTATTATAATTAATGCATGTGTTTATTTCTCTGTGTAAAAACTTGTGTTGTCAATTTATTGTTGTTTCTGTATTTTTTTTATATATTCGACCAGTATTGTTTAATTTTTAAATGTAATTTCTTGTTAATTCTGTTTTTTTTCTTTTTAATATATAATGTTGTTAATTTAAAAAAAATGTTATTCTATGTTACACGTAAATGGCTTATGCCGTGTATTGTATTAAATAAATAAATAAACATTATCTGAAAAAATTGATTGCCATACACCTCTATCTTTGCATAATAATATCATGGTCAGTCTTTCATAATTTCTTTACTGACTATTTATTTTTATATGTTAAGGATTTCAAAAGTATGTCAGTGACTGATAATTTCAGTTGCTTACAGGCTTAAATAAGTATTCCATTAGATCATTAACTTATATGTTGTAATGATTAATATAATAATCTTTATTTCAGCATGAAAAAAGGACAGGGTGGGTGATAAGAGACATTACAGAATGTGAATCAATAGCTGGCCACATGTATAGAATGGGTATGATAACATTTTTAATGAACGACTCTATGGGACTTGATAGACTCAAATGTTTACAAATTGGTATGATCATTTTTCATTTACTTATTCATTTAAATCATTTTTTAGCCAATAAACATCCTGCAGAGTCCACCATCAATGTTTGCAATAAATAAAACACAATAAATAAACAAATTATTTAGAACCAAGTTACGTTTATTAATCATTATTTGTTGCAATTATTGAAGTAATCCCCCCTAACGCGTATTTCCTTTGCTGTGTTCATTAGGAGGAATTACTGCCTTGAATTATGCACTGGTTTGTTGCGCTTATTCACTTACAAACTCGTTTTCAATAAAAGGAGCATGTCCTCCAATCGTGTACAGTTTGAAATCATACCAGATGAAGACTAGGCCAATATTTAAACATCCAATAAATCGAGAAGAGAGCCGCAGAGCTATCAATAATTTAATAAAGAGCATAAATATTTTTTAATAGAATTATGAACTGTGTTATATATTTTTTTAAGAAACAAATAAATTATTAACAAAAACTTTGGCAATGCTGTTCAAAGTATTAAAAACCAGTAGCAAAAAATTAATTATATGTTGGTAAGAAATTCCAATGCTGAAAAACACTTTGAATGTTACCGGCCAATCCATGTTCATAATTATTATTATGGAATTTTACACATTTACAATTTTACAGATTGCTATCATTTTAACTGTCGAGAAATATATTCATGATAAGAAACCTTCTGCCGAAAACATTGATTTTATATAAATACTGATATTATTATATTTTATATGAGCCTAATGATGTTGATTGCCTGTTATTTTATATACATCTGTCACACACAAAAAATGCCTCCAAACAAACACGAATCTGTAGCGCTCAAATCATTGTGCATGGTAATTATAAACCCAGCATGATAAGAAGACGCATTCCTTGAATTGAAAAAAAAGTTTGTAAAGTGAATTATCGCAACAAACCAGTGCATAATTTGAGGCAGTACTGCATTTTATTGAACACATATGTCTCTATCAAGATCTGGCATGGGAGCGCTACTTATTAGAGTAGATACTAATGTCAGCAATGTATTATTTAAATAAACCAGTTATAATTATGCCAACTTGCTAATTAATCTTGAGCTGTCATTTAAATTCCACAAAGTGCAGTAAATTGTACTTATGTTAGTTCTGTAATGCATGTGGTATCTTGTTCTTCTTGTTTAGCCTTAATCTCTATACTGCTATAGGCCTCTTCCGTCCTTCCTTCTGATGACTCTACAGCCCATATAGAATATAGAGTCATGGCCTTCATCAATCCCCGCCTCAAACTACTCCTATCTTCTACTGCCGCCCTCCAATATACTACTTGCAGTTATTGGGCTGCATCCTTTTTGACCTCACTCTCCCATCGCAGCCTGAGTCTACCGACCATTCTTCCTGAATGTCCCTCAAGGATCCTTTTGGATACCCATGTCATATGTATAATATTTGGAAAACCTAAAAATTAAGATATTATATTATCAACACTTGTGTTATTTTGTTGTGTTGTTTTGTTATCAAAGTTTTTATTTTGTTGTAATTTCACTGTATATTTTTTAGCTTTGGTTCATGACTTAGCGGAATGTATTGTCGGTGACTTGACACCACATTGTGGTGTTTCTCCCGAGGAAAAACATCGCAGAGAAGATGAAGCTATGAAAGATATTGTTAATTTGACAAGTGTATCAGGACAAATGCTCTATGATTTATATAAGGTTTGCTTTGACTCTATTCCTCTACTTAGATCATCTTTTAAATACAGTTCTTAAAATTGGATGATTTTGGTCACTTGTAGTAAGTACTCTTGACAAAGGTTGTTTAAAATAGTTTTAATTTTGATTCTTGGTTTTGATAATATTTTAGTTCAAACGCAACATTGAAGAATATATATAATACATTTACACTTTTCAATAAATGCCCTTGAGGTATTCATATTGCTAAATAGCACTTTATATCTTGATCATTATAGATTGATCTTGTATATTTAATATTATTTAATGACTAAAAATCAATTTTACTGCACTGTAATGATCATTTATGTAATCATTAAAGGTACACGGAATCTGTACATTTAATTTACTAATTTAATATATTTTAGACATAGTTGCTCTACTGTGCAATTACCCAATCAATTTTAATGAGGCTAAACAAATTCATATGTATATAATAATGTTCTTCATGCTGAAATATTAAAATTGATAATATTTTGCCTTCAATTAGTTTTTCAAATTAAACTAAACATGTTTAAAACATAATATTTCAATAAGACGAGCTTTCTTGAACACCATACGTATCTTTAATTGAAATATGTGAATTTTCTTCAATGTATTAGTAAAAATTATGTATATTTTTCATTTACATCACTAACAAAATAAAACCAATTTATGCCTAGAATTCTTATAAGATAAGCTAGAAATCATACTTATATTTAAGCTATACAAAATATGTATAATATTTATACATAGGTTACAAAGTACGTTCAAAAATATTTCCTTCTAAATTTTTAACTAAGGTTCTACATACGTTTGGTTTGACATAAGTTTGTATTTGAAATGCCATGTTATAGGTGGTATATATGCAGTGGCGTGCGAGGGGTCCTTTAGCTGGGTATGCCAAAAAAAATTACATCCTCTGTTTAGTCAGCCCCCATATCCTTTCACCGTCTATTATACCTTCATGCTTTCACCTAATATTTTTTTTCTTCAACTCCTGTATTGTACTATGCACATAGCACCATGTACACTCATTGCGTGAAGGTAGGAGCAAATAATCAAAATTTCATAGTAATACAAATATTTCATTTCTATTTATGAATATATTTTTTTAATATTTTGAATGCGGCTCTTTTCAATAAAAAGTTTTTAATGACTAAGGTAAGGCGCGCATGGAAGCTTAAATTCATCTGCCGATAATAATTGGCCGATCGGTTTTAACGCGCATGGAAGCTTATAGAATCGTACGATTGGAAATAACACGGTGGTCAACATTCATATATTTAAAATACAATATGTATATTCATAAGTTTTAATATATGACTGTATTTTGCAATATAATATGATAGTATTGTAAGCTAATAATTGTTGTATGGAGATGATAATATTGTTATATTTAATATTTTTATACATTATATACTATTCTTTGTACATTGTTAGCTTCAATTTGAAAAAATAAAATATATGATTAGAAATATGGATTTTTTTGAAGGAGCATGTGTTTGTGCTCTTGTCCTCAAAATGCGTAAAAAGAAACGTCAAAAAAGTACTGGGTTCATCCGCTAATAAGTGCTAGATTACTGAAAGGACAATTTTCCCGGTCCTTCGAAGACTTAAGATCACACCCTGAGAAGTTATTAACTACACCAGAATGTCAGTCAATAGTTTCGATATGTTAATGTACTTCTCGATCTACTGCGCTCGGACGATTAAATTATCGGTGAGCATGGGCCATGCGCGCCCTCTCATACAACAGGATTGGTTACAAAAAATCAGCCGGTCTCGATCGGACGTCACAGATTTTTAAATCGGCCGATTCTGTTAGCTTTCATGCGCGCTCTTACATGTAATTCGTATGATGTAGCTCACCGATAATTAATCAGCCAATGGAATTATTTTCCATGCGCGCCTACCTTAACTGTAAAATATAATTGCTCTGAGTTATTCAGAGACATCTATAAAGTATCTCTTCAAACATTATAACAACCAAATTTATTAACAACAATAGTTTTCATCCATTATTTATTTATTTATTTATATAATTTATGTACATGTGTACAAAGGCAGGTTTATTGCCATAAGGCAATTTCTTCCAACCAACCCGAGCAACGTGAAGTCTCTTAGTTAAATTGGTACAGTAATAATTAAGTGAGAAATAAATTGATAAAAAATAACATAAAAGAGGTAGAAATATAAAAAAAATTACAAAGAGAAAAAAATGAAAAGAGAGTTTAAAAATAAAAGAATAATAAAAATAACATTATTATTTGTTCATAGATGTCGTGATATATTAATCAATATATTACAAAAACATACTTACGCTAAGGTTCTTTTTCTTATATTTGATTTATATTTATGAATTCCTTACGAATAGTACATACCATTATTTAATAAAATTCTTTACAAATCAATGGTTATTTTAAAATGTTTTCTTTACTCGCTTTTTTACAACGAAATCAAATTTTTAAACTGTTTTGAATTACGCATCTCAATTTTTGCATAAATATCAAATGCAAAATACTAATAATCTTTTAAATAGTTTATGAAATTTATTTAGAAACAATAATTATCACTCTACTTTTATTTCCCAATATTTTAAAGTTAAACGATATATTCTGTATGATTCGAATCAAAGCAATTCAATGTAGTGCCAAAATCTTGACACTAAATGACAGTAATATAAGCTAACGGTCGTTTTTGTAAATATGTACCATTTTGAACCAAAAGCAAACCAACCCATCACAATATTCTAGCACCCTTACATACAAACTGTTTAAGAAGCTTCATACATGTCCGGCATAAATCTTACCATATAAAATACACAGATACACTAACACATACAAACAAACTTTGTTCCTTTAGTCATGTATATTGTTTGCTCAAATTTATCGGGCATACTGCTATGAATATTTATGACAAAAGTAAAAATAGATTCACAGTTTGTAGCAAAACAAATTGTGAACGATAAAGGTGTTCTGACATTTTAACTACTGTTATCAAAGCTGTCAATGTTTCTTCCTTGGAAGCAATATTGCAAACGTTTCAAAGCCAGTGTTGCAAACAGACAAAAAAAATTACAGGCAAATTGTGCCTACAACGGACAATTATTCAAATATTAAGAATTTCATATCTCCGTTAATATTTGCGCTAGAAAAAAATAAAAACAGTTTTATGACTTGCTATACGTTTTAGAACTCGTTGATTATAAAAAAAAATCAATTTTTTTTTTATAGTCATGCCTGGCATAGAGGCATGTATGACTTGCATGCCACTGTATATATGTATGAAATGTTGATATGTTTTAATTATTTTTGTGTATACATTTACAGGAATATGAAAATCAGTCGAGTCCCGAAGCAAAGTTTGTGAAAGAACTTGACCGATTCGATATGATTCTCCAAGCCTATGAATACGAGAAGAGAGACAAGAATCCAAAATATCTTGAAGAATTTTTCACAGCTACAAAGGGTAAATTTTCTAACCCGTTCATGTTGGGTTTAATAGGAGAGCTTTCTAAACGAAGAGCACTGCTTAGTAGTGAAAAGACTGATGATAATGTATCTAATCATGTACAATAATCGTATTTTAGTTCAATTTTATTTAATAAAATAATGCATTATATCTTAATTTAAACTTATATTTATTTTAATTTTGTTGAAAGTCAATTAATAGTTAAATATTTATTTTTATCTTCTGAATCGATAATTGTATCCTCCAATACATTTAATATTGTATCCTCCAATACATTTAATATTGTATCCTCCAATACATTTAATATTGTATCCTCCAATACATTTAATATTGTATCCTCCAATACATTTAATATTGTATCCTCCAATACATTTAATATTGTATCCTCCAATACATTTAATATTGTATCCTCCAATACATTTAATATTGTATCCTCCAATACATTTAATATTGTATCCTCCAATACATTTAATATTGTATCCTCCAATGCATCTAATAAAAGGTATATATTTTTGTGTGTAGACTTTTTAAGATGAACTTGGTAATTTACTCATTTTTTACAGGGTATGAAATTGTTAAGCCGTTTTTATTAATATTATTAATATTGTATTAATAAGTATAGTGAAGTATATTGATTATTTGCATATACTGTCTTACTATTTATTAGATATATACCTCATATTATGTACATAATATTATGTACTTATTTATAATCAAATGTTCCTGATATTAATGACATATATTCATAATATTATGTGCTTATTTTTAATCAACTGTTCTTTTAATTTTATTTTTCTGCCCGTAAAAATATACATCACTAATATTATTTGCATATATTATTATTTGTTGTTATTTTAAAACAAGTGAAAAACAACATAAAAAAACTGAACTTAAAAAAGAGAAATTCATTGACACACAAATAATTATAATAAATTAATAGATAAAAAATAGATTACAAATGTTGAATAAACAAATATATATTATGTTGAGAATATTGCTAAAAAGCATAAAAAATCGCTTAGCAAATATAAGGTTTTTTTAAATATTTAACTAAATTAATGAGACTATGACTTGGTAGAATTTAATTATATAAATTACTTAAATTCAAACAATGTTTTCAATATAGCTACTTCCATCGCTATATATTATTCATAATGAGAGCTGAACATTAACAGCAAAACATACAAATCTTTCATAGTATTAATTGTAGTAATCAAAGAAATTGTTATGGATTTCTTAGTAATGTACCACCTTTATTTTATTTAGATATACATGGCTCTACCTCAAGTGATTTAATTTATTCTAACACAATTTTCATTTATTAAGCTTGGAGAAATCAAGATACAGGTTTTGTATGACAATTTTTGTACACTTGTTTCACAAAGACATGTTCATTTTTAGGTTTTGCATTAGAGAATTTATTTCTTCCTTACTACAAATAATCATATTTCTTATTGCACAAATATTATAAGAAAGTATTTATTTAACATATGTTCAATTATTTTTAAATCTGATTTGATTAATTATTTGCATATTTAAAAATCAACCTCCTTTCCAAAATTTTAGAATTAATTAATTTATTACATGGTTGTACTATTGCATCCTGTCTAAATGATATTTAAACAAAATGTATGCCTGACAGTATTGATCAATATTAATTTTATTGTCATTATTTTTATATTAATATTATTACTGAAATTTAAAATACCTATACAAATCTTGATTCTTGGAATATTTAAATAAAATTCTCATACGTTAATAGTTACAAAATTAAATGAGTATTCAGTTGCAGATAAGACTCTAAACTGAAACTTTGTTATTTGTGGTGATTTATTTATGTGTAGGTATATTCTAGTACTGTACTTTTTAATATGTATCCAACATACAGTATCAGAATATGATGCATTCTTTTATGTTACCTGTTTCAAATACTTTATTTTTATAGTTTTATTTACAATTTTTTGTTACAGACAGTTGAATATAATATAAGAAGTTGTGTTCTTAACTTTGTTTTTAATTTTAACTTAATACTTCCCTATAAATTGAACTCTATTATGAAACTAATAAATTTCAAATAAAAATTCATTTTTCAAGGTAGTATATAATGTAGAAGCATATTTCCGTGTATCCCTTCCTTGCCATTATCCCCTCACCGATGTGTTTGATGATTGTCAGTTAAAGTTATTCGCAATAATTTTGGGTAACAATAAATGAATATTGAAAAAAGTTTAGTACAAGTTTGAAGATCACCGGGTGTGGATGTTTCAACCAGTACACAGAAAAGAAAGGATCACAGTGAACTAGAAATAAGTGAAGCATCGGTGAAATCGTTTACTATACATTCCACCACCCAACAACATTAATATCCATCACCTGATATTTTCTACAATATGTTCAATAATTATTTACAAATAACTGACAAAACTGACATTTTTCATATAATCATTTGATATGTTTTATGTGACAATTAAACATATAAAACCCTTACAAAAAGTTAATCTATAAAAAAAAAACACTTAATCAAAGTTAACCTACATCTATTTTGAAAATATCATTTTTGAAATTGTCATTAGTACTTTAATTTATATATTTTTTTTTTTAGAGATGACTAAAAATAAAAGCTTTTTACGAAACTGCCATCTATGATGAAAACGTAAAACTATAATACTAAATAGCAATTGTATGTCAATAATTTTAAAAACAAGATAGTTCATTTTTCAAAATTTTACATCATTATGTTCTTCGTTAACCTGTCATCCATTTTTGAAATCGTAAATTTAGTTAAGGATTTAGAGACATCTTTAGTTGAAACATTACTTTTCTCTAAAGTAAATACAAATTTATATTCCTCTGTTAATGGCAAAATTTTTTAAGTGCGGGAAGGAAAAATCAAGTAACTAATCCCTTGTTAAATCAAGTAACTAATCCCTTGTTAAAGACAGAAATGATCTTAAAGGATGCAATCACTCTAAATCAGCGGTAGGGGAACTTTTTTAACCATTACCCCAAAATATTTTTGCGTAAGTCGATATTACCCCTTTCCCCCATTTTAAAAAGAAGACAATCAATGTATATTTAAATAAACATTATTTATTGAATTAATTTACACGGAAAATAAAAAAAAATTACATGAAAATAGTAAGTATGTAATAGACAAACAAAATAAAATTCTCAAATTGTATCAAACAAAAATTCAGATTTTCGGGTTTCCCTTTCAATGAAATCCCTCCCTTTCGGAGAAATGATGTTGTTTCATGTTTGATGCAATTACTTCCAAATTGGAACTTTTTGATGTAAGTAGCACCTGAATTTATTAAGTTTGTAAAAATACTAACACGTTTATGAAATAGCAAACTAGAAAAATTTCCTTATTATTTATTTATTTATACATCTTCTTGTACATAATATAAACAAATATAATTGTACACTGGCGGACTTATTACCCCAAAAAAAAACATTTTTACACCATTTGGGGTAATTTACCCCGGTTCCCCGACCGCTGCTCTAAATGGAAAAGTACGGAATTATTAAGTAGTTGTAATCTTGGTTTTGAAAAGATATGGTTTCACATAAATGTTCTAATATTCTGAGTTATAAGATGTTTCTACTAAGTAATTGGCACTCATATTTGATAATCTATTTATTACTACTACTATATATATATATATATATATATATATATATATATATATATATATATATATATATATATATATATATATATATATATATATATATATATATATATATATATATATATATATATATATATATATATATATATATATATATATATATATATATATATATATATATATATATATATATATATATATATATATATATATATATATATATACACCTGGTTATGTATATTTTTTATTTGATTGAATTGTATAATTAATTTTCGGATAATCTCATTCATTATTCTTCAAAATTACTCATATATTTGTATGAAGTGAGAGTTCTAGAAAGGAATACCAAATATACTATTTGTCTCTTCTACTGCCACGGCACAACAAATGAACTATAGGTATTCCAGTATTACCTATAGCTCATTGGTATTAACTGTTAATTCAACTGAAAGTTTGATCAGATTTAATTAGGCGTTTTTCTATCCAAAAACACAAGATCTTCAACGTTGGTCTAATATCTTTAGAACAAGTTTAAACGAGTGGGTTGTGGCCAACACTAAAATTTCCACACCATAGTAGCCGTTCATTTTTTCTTCTTAAAATGTTGACAATCTCTAAATGCATTTTTATGAAGTACATTTCTATTAGATTCTTAAACAAATATAAGATTCCCAGAGGACAAAAGTTTTCACAATACACTATACACACAAAAACATTGTCACGAAACTCATAGTATGTATTTTCTACATGATATTGAAAATTTTTAAGTAAAATTGCATTACTAGCAAGATGAGCATGTATGAGACAGAGTATCAATGTTGATGAGGCGATGTATGTGTCAAGATAGAAGAATACGGTGTTCAGTTCTCACTGCCTACCCGTTGAGGAAGATAGAAGTGGAGAATAAAAAATACACATACAATATCAATATGAAGTTGATCACTCAATTTTCCCTTACAGAAGCTATTTTACTTCTGTTATATACATTTTTCATACAAATATGAAATTTATTTCACATTGATATGGCAAACCATAGATTTTTATCTTTAAAATTTGACAATCCTTGAATGTATTTTTGTTGTATCGAAATTTCAAACAGTATACCAAAAACTCGATTTTCCAGACCGTGAGAGCATTTTGAAAATTTGGACAGATGAAAAAATAGAGAAGAAATTAAAAGTTGTCTGTGGAAAATTAATCAGCTCTACGTCTATGCACTTTACACATATGATGTAAATATGAAGCCGATCAGACTTATAGTTTGGGCTGTAGAGAGGACACAAAAAGGATAATTTTGTAAGCCGAACGCCATACATACAAACACATCACGACGAAACTCACAGTGTGCACTCTCTACATGATACCCGTTGAGATATTGATGTAAACAAAATGTCTGCATACGTTTCATATTTAATCTTCGCAAATACGATCACATATCATATTTTCGCAAGGAACTCAAATGGCTTCCTATCCGTCTGCGCCGTGATCAACACACTCTTTGTCTTCTGTTTAATATTTTGAACAACCCTAATGCTCCATCATATCTGACCGAAAGATTTCAACCTCTGGCCTCTCATGGACTCCCGCTTCGATCTAGAGAAGAGAGAACCCTCGTTATCCCATCACATGCCACGGCTTTCTATTCATCATCATTTACTGTCCATTACATTACATTAGAACATTACAGTATATTAGAACTGCACCAACGTTAGCAACCTTCAAAACCAGATTAAAACGCGCGCTCCTACTTTCCATTTCTTAACCTACATACTTCCCATTTATTTCCTTATTCTTGTAGTTAGTCATATCTCCTCTCCTTTTTTCCCTTACCTCCCATAGTGTTGTAACAGGTTTTATCTATGATTTGTTTAATTTTCATTGATGTACATATTTTTATTCTTCTTACTTTCTTGTGTTTAAATGTAATATGTTTATGGTTTTATATATACCTATTTTCTTTTTTTTTTTTGTACATGTACCATTTTGTCTCATAACTGTCACAGATGGTTGTCCGGAAGAAATTGCCATTAGGCAATAAGTCCGCCATTTGTACTAGCTATTAAAGTAATGTACAATAAAGTGTTTAATAATAATAATAAAAATAAAAAAAAATACGCTTTATAAAAAAATGTCTCCTGTACACATTAGTGCATGCACTCTGGTAAAGGGAAATATATTTTTACTTACTGTGTATCTTTTTATATATTTTTTGATTGTTTTTTTTTTTTTTGATATACCTACATATGTATTATAAAAAAAAATTCGGAGGGTATCATCATAATATTATGTATATCTATCGATAGACAAAAAATAAAAAAAAATACCACCTGCAGCGGCTTTATTCCCACACGAGATCGACTTAAAATTATGTGCTTTGTTTTATGGACAGCACTTCAGTATTACCTATACCTAGTTAGTGTGTTCTATGCCTATACATGGCCTATACCTAATTGGTTAGAGCCAATGCTGACACTAGTCAGCCATAATTAAACCTGCCATCTATGAACCAATAGTAAAACTATTCTTAACCGTTCGTGAGTTATCTAAATTCCATAAACAATAAATTATGTATTGCCATCTATGAACAATTTATAATACGAAATAAAGTGACACAATACATTATACGACATAGGAGTGTGTTTTTAGAGACATCTATAATTCAACCGTAAAAGTTTTTACTCAAGAAACTAACACATTATCGATACAATGTAAGACTCAGCCCCCCTAGACAACATGCCATTAAAGCTAAGCGTTATATCGCTAAGCGATAGAAATGTATGAAATTTGTGGCTGTCACGTGTTGTCATAGCGACCAATTTCATACATTTACTATCGCTTAGCTTAAATGACACGTTGTCTAGGCCCCCTGATAACCACTACCATAATATTATATGGTACGGTACCATAATATGATACCGGATAGTCATAGTATAAAGGCTGATTTTTTTCTGTAAAAGACACCACAGCAGGTAACAACGATTGGATAATTTGAACCCTGAGTAATGGTGGCTTTCGGAGATATCAGCCTTCAAAGTGTTGAAAAAAGAAACATAAGAATTTTTAAACTTCAGAGGTGTCTGTCGAAGAGTTTCCACCAAGCAATGTATCTGTAAATGGAAGGTGTGATTTCTAATAGTTTTCCGTAGTAAATATAAAAACACGATTTATAGTATGACGCTTCATACAATAACTGACATGTAAAAATAATAATTTTCAACACTTTGATGGCTGTTATCTCCGAAATCCACCGATACTCGGGATTCATATTATCCAATCGTTGTCAGGTACCTGGTGAGGTATCCTTTTACAGAAAAAATGAGCCTTTATACTATGAAGTTTATAGCTGATCTATACAAAATGACGTCTGGCAGTCGCTGGTTCTTACTCTACTAGTTGCATGTAACACATGAGATCCAACTGTCGATAGCGATAGTATGTATAGTTGAAGAATAAGTACCAAACTATAAACCCAAAAATCCAAATTATTGAAAATTTTAACACATGTTGGTATGTATGTCAAGATAGGACAGTATGGAGGACAGTCCTCGTTTCCTACCCGGAATATGAAAACAGCATGATGGTTCTGTATGTATGTTGGGAGATTCTTACATATTGTGTATAGGCAACTGCCATACAAATTGTATGAAGCGATGTCGACACTAAATTCAATTTTTTATAAAAATTGTTAAAAATAATTGAGATGTACTACTACAATTTTAATATTTTTTATAGAAAATTAAATTATCTAGTTGGGATGTTTCGGCTTTTTTCGATATTTTGAAAAACTTTGGAAAAATAGCCAGTTAAACACAAAAATTTGTCATAAAAAAAATATTTTTCTTAATAAAAAATGTTTGAGAATTTCCGGATTTTTTTTTGATAAATTAAATTTGAGATTTTGTATTTGTCTATATTCATACCAATTTTCAGCGTTCTTGCTTCTGGCTTTTATGGTTTCTGAGATATATGGAAAATTAAAGTAAAAATTCAAAAGTTGATAACTCCTGATTGAAACAAAAATTCACAATTCTGTGTATAAGTTTTGTAGACCTATTACTGCTTATATTCTGAAAATTTCGGCTCTGTAAATTGATTGGATCAAAAGTTAATAGGGACGGACACACACACACATACACACACACACGCACGCACGCACGCACGCACGCACGCAAGCACGCACGCACGCACGCACGTACACACGCACGCACGCACGCACACACACACACCCTCACACACACACACCCTCACACACACACACACACACACACACACTAAATATTTTTGAAAATCGTCATTATGACAAATGAAATGTCTATTAATTGTGATTTTCATATTTCACATGCCCTCGTCCAGAAGATGTAGGTAAGTACATAATTATGTATTAAATTGTCTTATTTCACACACGACATTAGTTGTAGGGATGCAGTAATCAGGCGAATCCGGTATCATTAGCGTCTACCGGATCCGATTATCAGATCCATTATTAGGTACTAAAAATATATATGAAACCGACTTATAGAAGCAAATGTGGTTTCTCGGCCGTTGGTTATATTTTTGTGTGTCTGCACGTAACACTATATCCTAAGATCCATTTTTCAAAGCTAAAAGTTATCCAACTGTCGATTCGTTCATGAGAATTCAATTCTCTGAATGAATCGACATTATTAAGCCAAGATGCGTGTACGAAGGAACATTTTGTATGGCGTAGTGGACTTTTTGCATGCTAATAACACCAACTAGAGGCGTCGCAGCATATTATATGTTCCCATACATGGATTAAAGGACTGACCTCCATACTATCCTATCTTGACATACATACATACCTAGGTACATGTGTTGTATAGAAAACTAAATATCTTAAAATATTAAATAATTTGTATTTATGGGTTTATAGTTTGTTAATTATTCTTCAACTATACATACTATCGCTATCGACAGTCAGTTGGATCTCATGTGTTACATGCAACTAGTGTTTTATAATTGTTTAACTTAAAATAATAATAAAAACTATGCAAGTTTACTAAACAATTAGAGGTTATTATTAAAAGTAAAAAAAAAAAAAAAAAGTAAAAAGTAAATAAATAAAAGGTACTATACCTACATGATATCAAAATAAGACAATAAAAAGGTGTGAATTAGTGTGGTTGCGCGCATGAGAAAATATTAACAAGTGTAACAACATGTAAGTGTGTGTGAAAGAATTAACTAAAAAGAGTGTGAGAGTGTGTATGTGTGTGTGCGAGAGTTGAGTTGAGAGTTTTAACTAGTTTTTGTGAAAATTGTGTTATTTACCGACTGTTATAGGTACTGTTATAATTATTATAATGAGACTCTTATGCGTCCCTTAATTGTCTACTTATATAGTGATCACAGTGGCTAAGATAAAAATCCGAATATGAAAAAGTTGGGAAGCTTTTGGAAAATTATCACACATTCTCAAAAATCGCCGAATTCCCATCAACCTGAAACGCAAAGTATTATAAGACCTGTGTACGTGGTGACTTATGGCTTGGAGGCTGTTACAATGACCCAGATAAGTGCCGACTTAGTGTCGCCCTGGAAAGAGCCATGCTGGGATTAAGTCTAACAAACAGGGTGCGAAATAATACCATCAGCTAATGAAATAAAATGGTTAATGTCGTTCACCGAATTCTTACCCTGAAATGGAGATGGGCAGACTACGTAGCTAGGTACACCGAAGAGAGATGATCAAGTATAATGTTATCTTGAATGACAACCAGCGGTGTTGGATGACCGCCAATAAGATGGAGGGACGGCATCAGCCGTCTGCTGGTGTCAATAGGATTCTCAGAGCACAAGATAGAGCGGCTTATGCCGCGTTGACACAGTCAGAGTATGATCGGACCGAGTGGACTCGTATAAGTAAGCTTCATTCGAGTGTACACGGATAGTGGTTTACACACAGACTCTTTTAATCGGATTCAAAATCATAACTGCGACAGCTCTGTTCGTTTTAATTTAACACACAAGCTTTTTTACTCGTTTTTAAGGCCATAAATATGGCACAGACAGATCTGTTGCTGCAAGGACGTGTCGGAGTTCTTGCAGACACATTAATTAAAGAGTTAGAAAACCACTACAAGGAAAAAAATAAGCAACACAAAAGGAAAATTTGGACCCATCAATGGATTTTAAGGCGTACAGAGCAGGGCGCATCTAAAAATTTCCTTCGTGAAGTATAAATGGCACTGCCGCGTTCCTTGCGTCTTTATTTTTATAATCTTTTAATTAAACGCTCCATAGAAGTTCTTCCGCTTCGTATAATTCTAAAAATTTAGCGGTATCGGGCTCAGACCACTTTTTTTTACCACGAGATGACGTTTGTTTGTTGTTGTCCGCCATTTTGTTTCACGACTCCTATACGAGCTAACTCGGAACAATAGGACGTGGTCCGAGTCTACACGTATCGGACGCCGTCATACGAGCGGACTCGGATTACCGGTTGACATAATACGAGTGGCGTCCGAGTAGGTATCCGAGTGTGCTCGATCCGAGCGCACTCTGACTGTGTCAACGCGGCTTTAGAAAGGAGTGGAGGAGGGCTTCGTCTTGGAGTGGACGGGATTAGGCTGAGAAGAAGAAGAGTGATCTTAGTTGTTTATCTTGATTTAGTTAGATTGAATTAAGTAAGTACAATATAAGAAGTTACATGTTTTTGATTTTGAAATATAAAGAAAATTAAGTTTTGTGTGACCAATTACACTGAAATTGGTGCCGGCGAAAACTTTGACGCCGTTTTCGTTAGACTATTGCTTGTCCATAATATATGTACAGGGTGTCCCATAAGTCAACGTATTCCTTTTAAGGGCTGTTATACCAACTCATGACTCGCCAGAATATGCAAATATGACCTTACTAAAAGTGCCTTAGTTTTCGAGATATTACCACTTTTACAAAGTGCCCGAAAATCTCCGCCTTAGATTGGTTTTTCCAGTGCCATATTTACAAATTTCAATATTTTGGAATTTTAATTTATGTTTTACAATCTTGAATAACTCAGCTGTTGATCACAATCCAAAATAATAATAAAACTTTTTTATTTGGCGCGAAAAAAATATTTATGTCCCGGGTTTTGAATTTAAAAAAATATATTACCCAACTTTGATTGTTCACACTGAAAAAAAAATGTATGACGCTAGCCTGGCAAATTGTTGCAAAAGTTGGCACAATTATTGTTATTTCCAAAATAGTATAACAATTACTATGTTTTACAGTGAAAAAATAGATATTGCTATTTTACTTCAAAATGAGCTGATTGTGAAATTATTTCATTTATTAGGATTTCCGGCGTAAACACTTGCTTTTATTTATTAAAGTGACAAGGATTTATTTGTAATCTTCACGGATTCTCTCAGTCTCGTACAAAAACTCGTTAAAAACAATATCAGTGACCCCGATGATGATTTATTTTGGACAATTAAGTGTTTACTCTTTGAATCCTCAGAATATGGATATCAGTTGGAAATAGGATGGATACCATCTCACGTGGGTATTCCAGGTAATGAACGGGCAGATCAGCTGGCTAGAGAAGCGTGTTCATTAGGATTAACTCCCCAGTGTTTTCTTCACACCCTACTTGAGAGGATGGTACACCTTGACAAAAAAGTGAGAGAAAAATGGCTGGAAGAATGGCAATCCTCTACTAAAGGAGCCCATTATAAAACCTTGCAAGATCATATTTCAAGAACTCCATGGTTTTATGGTCAAAAACTCCCTAAAATTGACATCTCCCTACTTTGTCGCTTAAGAATTGGCCATTGCTCCTTGGCATCTCATTTATTTAGGATTCAGGTTGTTCAATCCCCAATATGTGAATGCGGTGAACAGGAAGAGAATAGTGATCATATTTTCTTATGTCAGAGATAATAAAATCATGCACTTCATATCCTGTTAACTCTAAATTCCTTTTGTCATTGAATGATGTAAATATTAATAAAAGTATAACAAATTTTTTGAAAATAAACAATAAACTCCTTTGAAAAAACTGTCCCCAGGTCTTGGAATTTGTATATAGTTTATGTGGGTATTCCGTATGTTTTCGAATTATGCCGACCGTTTTTATTATTTCGCCTTTTTTGACTAAGAAAGTATTATTTGCACATTTTTACGTTTATTTTTGTTTGATTTCATAGATATGTATATATTTCATATATTACCAAGAGTGGGTCGAGCATTGCGGTGGGTGTGTTTTCAATGTTTGTCACCTACTACAATGTTCGTCCTTCTAGGGATTAGTGGCTATATCACTCGATATCGGGTGGAACGCCAGAAATTAATTAAAAAAAAAAAAAAGGATTTATTTTGACTAAATAAAACATTCAAATAATCTAAAGGCAAGTGATGTTTTAATCCATCTTCCAATTTTTTGCTTTGCCAGTTTTTACTCTAGTTATTTTATTTTAAAGATTTGTAATTCTATAGATTTGAACGATTTTTAACTACAGTTTTTAATGTAGATTTTTAATTCTAGTTTTTAATTTTAGCTGTGTTCTATTTGTTTCATTACTAATTGTCTTGATTTTGTTATTTTTAATGTTTTTTTACTTGCTAATTTTATCAATTCGTAGTAGTGGTATTATTTTTTATAATTATAAAATAATAAAAAAAGAGTTCACCTATTTACTAAAGAAGAAGCAAAATTTCAGTGTGAACTTGGCCAATTTTTACTCTAGTTATTTTATTTTAAAGATTTGTAATTCTATAGATTTGAACGATTTTTAACTACAGTTTTTAATGTAGATTTTTAATTCTAGTTTTTAATTTTAGCTGTGTTCTATTTGTTTCATTACTAATTGTCTTGATTTTGTTATTTTTAATGTTTTTTTACTTGCTAATTTAATCAATTCGTAGTAGTGGTACTTATTAATTTTTATAATTATAAAATAATAAAAAAAGAGTTCACCTATTTACTAAAGAAGAAGCAAAATTTCAGTGTGAACACTTGCCTTTAGATTATTTGAATGTTTTATTTAGTCAAAATAAATCCTTGTCACTTTAATAAATAAAAGCAAGGGTTTTCGCCGGAAATCCTAATAAATGAAATAATTTCACAATCAGCTCATTTTGAAGTAAAATAGCAATATCTATTTTTTTACTGTAAAACATAGTAATTGTTATACTATTTTGGAAATAACAATAATTGCGCCAACTTTTGCAACAATTTGCCAGGTTGGCGTCATACATTTTTTTTCAGTGTGAACAATCAAAGTTGGGTAATATTTTTTTTTTAAATTCATAACCCGGGACATAAATATTTTTTTCGCGCCAAATAAAAAAGTTTTACTTTTATTTTGGATTGTGATCAACAGCTTATTTATTCAAGATTGTAAAACATAAATTAAAATTCCAAAATATTGAAATTTGTAAATATGGCACTGGAAAAACCAATCTAAGGCGGAGATTTTCGGGCACTTTGTAAAAGTGGCAATATCTCGAAAACTAAGGCACTTTTACAAAGGTCATATTTGCATATTCTGGCGAGTCATGAGTTGGTATAACAGCCCTTAAAAAGAATACGTTGACTTATGGGACACCCTGTTTATACATAATTTGTTCGATAATGCTGTCTGATATTTACGCTATAGGTATACATTTATTTTTGCATCTCAAAAAGCTACAGCTTTAAGTTATGCATTTTACATTTCATTATTTGTATGGTAGTTGAGCCTTAAATGCTTACTTGAATCTATATTAATGATTATACCTACAATAAAATATAGTTGAAAAATTCATAAAATAGTACTTATTATACATATTGTAAAGTTAACAAGTTTGTTTCAGGATGAGGAGGAGGGATCGTTATTAAATGTTATCCGTTTATGATAATGTTGTAAAGTATCACGTGTTGTAAAAGTACATATATACCTAAATCAATAAGAAAAATAAAGCAATCAGGGAGACGATTAGCAGATTAAAATACTTACATAATACTGTATTGTATTGTAGGTATATATTTTATTAAAATGTAAAAAAAATACAATATCTTACATCTAGTATAAACAATAATTAAAACAAATAATAAAAAAAACAAATCAACATCGGATGACTAAATGAACACCCAAAACACGTACCTATCAATTACAATAAAACACACAATAAAAACAAAAGGAAAACACACTAAGTACCACAATAGAAGACGTCAAACAACATGAAAAAATAACAATAATATAATAATGTAGTATCAAAACAAGCAAAACGGGTATTATAGAATCTTAGAACATAATACATAAACAATAGAAACACACGATTTTTAAAAAAACTTTTGTTTTATGTATTCAGCACCTAAGCGACGAAAAGCGGCAAGACTAGACGTATCCTTTACACATACTGCCTCAGAATAGACTCAAATAGACTCGTCTAGCGAAGCAGTAAATTTCCAGATATGAACAATTGTACATAGTAGGTACGTTTATTGTGTATTTTTAGTATGGTTACTTTTATATTATTGCAATACCTATGCAAAAATAATTAGAAATAAATAATTTCATATCTTCTTCTTTTGTTTCAATCCTGAAGATTGGTTGGCAGCATTAAATTGATGCATCTCCTCCTCCACTCCGCTCGGTCTTCAGCGACTCTTTTCATCTTCGTGTAAGAGGTACACTGCATGTCACGGCACACCTGTTCTAAATACTCTGCGCGGGGACGCCCTCTGCCAGTTGTACCCTCAACCATTCTCTCCAAGATGATATGAAGGAGATCCTCGTGTCGCAACACATGGCCTATCCAATTTGCACGCCTTTTCGATATGATGTTTGACAGGTGCCTGGCTTCCTCAATTCTGCTGAGAACCTCATAATTTGTTATATGGTCCCTCCAAGATATTATGCCAAGCATTCGGCGATAGGTCCACATCTCGAAGGCCTCCAATCTTTTGCGTTCTCTTTCACCTACACATGCACCATGTCTCAGTCTCACAGACATATAGCAAAATACTCCATACAAATGTCTTCAATAGATCCTTTCGGAGTTTAAAGTCCATGTTATTGGACTCGAACATCTTGGATTTTTTGTTGAAGGCGAGTTTTGCCCGGTGAATGCGACTATCCACCTCTCTACTTGAACGGCCATCCCATGTGATTCTACTCCCTAGATAAACAAATTCTTTGACATTCTTGAGAGCTGCTCCAGACATCAGTAGATTCATTTATTTATTCATTTGTCCTTATTTATTTTCATGTTGTACTTTTCGTTTAGGACTAACTCCATAGTTTCTAAGGTTTCTTTTAGTTCTTCTTCACTATCCGTTATCAGAGCGATGTTGTCTGCAAATCTGATCATATCTACCTTTTGTCCATGGATTCTGATGCCTCTTCTATGTTCCATTACTTCTCTTATTTCATCTATCGCACATTGAATATAGCCGTTAAAAAGCATTGGAGAGAGAGAGAGCAGCCTTGTCTCACACCTTGTCTTATATTTGCCTCTTTTTCTTCTTTTCCACATCTGATTATAGGCCAGGCATATTAGGATTTTCAGACGCAAATTTTGCTTTAGTTTTTATTTTCTCACCCTTTATGTTTTTTGGGTCGCTGAACACGAATTTGAAGTTTGCGGGCAAAAATTTTGCCCGGAACATTGTTTTTTGGGCACTTTTTCACGAAATTTTGGCACTTTTTTCAGTTTTCGTCCTATATCGCAAAAGCAATGCATTTTTTCGACAATCGTTCAAGACAGAATTAAAGTAGATAAAATTTGCTATATTTCTAGTAAAAAAGTTTTTTTGTAAGACTTACCGTTTCGTCGCTAGAGTGCACCCAAAACCTCCCATTAACGTCATGGCCTATCAAGTGCAAGCTCTATTCGGGATGATAAGGATTTTGCCAAGATGTATGCGTGGTTGCAGGAACACTTTCCATTCCCGGAAAGCCCTAAATTATTTTCTCTGGGTACAGGCATTCTTGGTGATGAGAGGGTAAATTGTGGCATCGAAAGATGTGTTAAAAATTTCAATTTTGGTGATGTCAAATTCCAAAGGAGTGACCGAGTACAACCTTTTGCCATAACGATCAAAAATTTGAATAAATAAATAAATAAAAACAACAGTTTGTTTCTGAGGGATTAATAACAAGTAAATAATAAGTATATTTTTTGTAATAAATTTGAGATTGATATTTTAACTAATTATATACATTTCTAAAATTTGGCGTCACACCTTAAGAATTTCGCGGCACACAAAAATGCCGCGGCACGGTGCAGTGGTTGAAAATCAATAGGTTAGTCTTCCAAAGAAAAACGTTATTTATGAGAAATGTACTGTTATACAAATGATATAAATGTTATATTTGAGAGTTGGCCCACCACCACCCAGACTCGCTTTAGGAGATGAAGTCTCCTATTCGAGTCCACTGAATGGTATAATGTAATAAATTGTTACAACAGTAAGGGCGATTTCTGCGTAATCGATTAATTTCACCATATGAAAATATGGCCCCTTTCGGGCGCGCTCTAACGGCGAAACGGTTAGTCTTACAAAAAAGGTTTTGAATAAGAAATATAGGAAATTTTGTCTACTTTAATTTTTTTTTGGACGATTTGCCGAAAAAAACGGTTTATTTTTGCGATATCGGCCGAAAACTGAAAAAAGTGCCAAAATTTCGTCAAAAAGTGCCCAAAAAACAAAGTTCCGGGCAAAATTTTTGCCCGCAAACTTCAAATTCGTGTTCAGCGACCCAAAAAACATAAAAGGTGAGAAAATAAAAACTATAGCAAAATTTGTTTCTGAGACCCTATTTTTTGCTAATATGCCTAGCCTATTATGGCGGCTTCGTTTTTGTAAAGAGCTTGTATGATACGTCTGTCTCTATACTTCACACCAATCCTTCCTAGTATTTCAAAAAGTTTCTTCCATTCTACTTTGTCGAAAGCCTTCTCTAGATCCACGAAGCCAACATACGTGTATTGATTTCTTTTTATTCTTTTTTCGAGAATTACGCGTAAAGATAATATAGCTTCTCTGGTTCCCATACCCCTTCTAAATCCAAATTGATCTTTACTAAGGATTGTTTCTATATTAGGATTGATTCTTTTTTAAATAATATTGGTTAGAATTTTAGATGCATGACACATGAGACTTAGCGTTCTATGTTGTTCACATTTGGTTGTACCGGGTTTTTTGGGTAGAGTTACAATAACACATTTTTTAAAATCCTCTGGGATTTTTCCTGTCTTATATATCATGTGGACCAACTTATAGTGAGCTTCCCCTTCGCCTGCCGATTTGATTAATTCAGCTGGTATTTCATCAACGCCTGGTGATTTCCTATCTTTAAGCCTTTTTATTGCATCGTTAAATTCTTCTCTGGTGATTGGGTCGCCCAAATTATCCGCATCTACATCAGATTTGCATTCTATCAGATTCTCCATGTTGACATGATTGTTTCTATTGTATTGCTCTTCCAAATATCTTTTCCATCTTTCGACGATTAAAGATTCTTCGAATATTATTTTACCGTCTTCCCCTTCAATAGCATTACCTTTCCCAGTTCTTGTCCCAAAAAAACTCTCCCTTGTTCCAAAAAAATGTTTCCCTTTTTCATACATTCGTTTATTTCGTAACATCGTTTCTGATAGTATGCCTCTTTAGCTGTTCGGGATTCTCTGTTTATCTTGTTTCTCAATGCTTTATACTTTTTCTGAGCTTCTTCATCGGGGTCGTTCTTTAGCTGTCTCCTCTCTTGTATCATGTCAAGGAGTTCATTTGTTATGCATTCCTTCTTTGGTTGAGGTCTATCTTTTCCAATAGCCTCCTCTGCTGCAGTTTTGATTGTAATTTTAATATTTTCCCATATCTGATTTTCATTCGCTTCTTCACTACTTGTTATGCATTCTTGTGTCTTTTTAACAAATTCGTCTTTTACCTCTCTTCTTTTTAATGTTTTGACATTCCATCTCTGGTTGTTTCTTTTTTTCAGTTTTTTCAATTTCAGTAGACTTTTGGCTATTACCATATTATGGTCGCTGTCTATATCTGGGCTTGAGTAGCTTCTGCAGTCTTTTATTTGGTTTTTAAATCTATTTTTAACCATAATATAGTATATTTGCAGTCTTTGTCGATCACCTGGGTACCTCCATACTTGGATGGTGCTCAAAACAAGTATTTGCAATTACAAATTTGTGATTCACACAGAATTCTGTCAGTCTATCTCCTCTCGCATTTCTCGTTCCCAGCCCGTAAGGTCCAACACATTTTGTCTCTTGTCCTTCTCCGACTACCGCATTCCAGTCTCCCATAACAATCAGATTTTCTTCAGCTTTCACATTGAGGATCAATTTGTCCAATTCACTATATATTTCTTCAACAATTTCATCATCATAGCGTGAGGTAGGCATGTATACTTTATCTACAGGTTATTAGTACAGAATCTACAGGTTTTGTTTCAATCTTGACTAGAATAATTTTCCCTTTATATTGCACATATCCCTAGACGCGCCTTCCCTATTCCTTGTTCAAAACACATTTTCCTTGCCCACACCTCCTTGTCCTGGTTTATTTTCAATGCACCCTGTGTGGATTACTCTATATTCGCCACTCCAGAAATCGCAACAGTCTGGCCATCTCATTTCTGCTATACCTAAGGCATTTAAGTTCATTTTATGCATTTCAAGTTTAAGGTTTTCTAATTTACTGTTCATCAGTAGCGTTCGAACATTCCAAGTAGCGCATCTTGTTAATTGGGTTTTATCTTTTTCATTAGAATCTCGAGCAGTCCCCACCCGGAGATCCGAACGGGGGACTATTTTACCTCCGGAAGATTTCACTAGAGATTCCTTCTTTTTTTGCTGTTTCTTGGAATGCCACATGGGCCTTTAATGTGGTAGTTTCCCGTTGCTTTCCACATTCTATGCCGTTGACCAAAGAAGTTCCTCCGCCTTTGGAGAGCATTGACTTTCTCCAGGGCAATAGAGTGCCCTAATCAACTTTACCTGGTGAGGTTAGTTGGGGTTCAGCTTATCCCGGCCAACACTCGGTCCCTGTCTATATTGGCCGACTGACGTCGTTGCTCACCCCCCACCACGTGAAGGAAATAGATCAGGATTTTCCTTTCATCGAACCTGAGACCATAAGGCATTTCCCAGAGTCCTCCAATACTTTTAGGGTACTTTTGGTGTACAAAATTAGTACTTTTGGTGTACAAAATTATGTTACTCCTTGTATGCTTGTCTATCTCGTTTGTCCGTATATACCGTATTGTTCTATTCCTTAATAACATTACTTATTTGGCTAGTTATGTTTTTTTTTATTTTTATTTTATTAAGGGACACGCACAGACAATTAACAATACATATATACAAAATACATTAATAACAAAAAAAATCTCGCTAACCCTCCAATTAAGCGCGTCCATAGCTTGCTTCATATTAGTGTGTCAAAAAACGTCACTATACATACACATAAAAAAATAAGAATATTGAAACAAAGGTAGATATAAATTATTGTTGTTGCAACTGTTGAAATTTCACAGAATGCTGTGGTGTTGCAGTTGCTATCATGAAAAGTTGATATGGTAAGAAATGCTAATCTTTAAAAATTACTATGTTTGATGTTATATTTTGTTTGAAGGATTTTAATTATCTATTAAAAATTTCTGCACCAACCAGCACGTGTTCCCATAATATATATCTTTCGTAATTAGGTACATATTCTTATTGCCAAAATAGACATGGATGATAATTTATTGTTGTGAGAGGAGTTGAAAGAAGGAGTGGAAGATGAAGATCCCTCACTAGATGGACTGATCAAATGAAGGCTGCCACGGGAACAACGGTGGTTGGATGCTATGCAGACGGCGCGGGAGCGGCGTATCGGGAGAGATGGAGGACGACAATACACAATGTTGTGTTGAGGACAATGTGGGCAGATGATCACGAACCTCAGCGACGAGGACAGCGACGCAGAGATAGAGAATAGCTAAAAAAAATTCTAGCTAAGATCACCGCAATGAACCGCCACGCTTTCCTTTACTTTTCCTGCTCTTTGAAACCTGTGATCGATTCCCAAATAATTACTTTGTAAGTTAAGAAGAATATTATTCTAAAAACTCTCACCATTTGAAATTTGATATTTAATCTACAGACACTTTCATAAAATCATAACTTCTAACACAAGTACCTACATCTAACGAAATTCGATATTTCAGCAAAAATTAACTAACAAAATAATTATAATAGAAAAAGTCATGTGTGTAAAATCTCAAATTAACAGCAAAGATAGAAAATTGTTCATATCTTGAACACTTTTAAGAATCCAAATAAATATTTAAATACAACATCAATGTTTGAACAATATTCGTATTTATGTTTTTGAAAAACTAGTTGATATAACACATGAGATCCAACTGTCGATGGCGATAGTATGCATAATTGAAGAATACGTACCAAACTATAAACACTTAAACACAAATAAATAAATATTTTAAGATATATTGTTTTCTATATAAAACATGTAGGTATATATGTCAGGATCGGATAGTATGGAGGTCAGTTTTTCCTACACAGAATATGAAAACAGCATGATGTATGTTTGTAGATTAAGTGTATTGTTGTGTATACTGCCTTACAAATTGGATAAAATAAAACGATGTCGTCACTAAATTCAATTTTAATATATATTTTAAAAAAAAATCGAGATGTACTACTACAATGTTTATATTTTTTATAGAAAATTAAATTTTTGGATATTTTTAAAAACTTTGGAAATATAGGCAGTTAAACACAATTTATCATAAAAAATGTTTTTCTTAATAAAAAATGATAGAGAAACTGAAATGTTTTGAAAAAAAAAAAGAGATTTTGTATTTGTCTATTTTGTATTTACAGGGTTCTAGCTTATATGGTTTTTGAGATATATGGAATAATAAAGAAAATTCAAAAGGTTGATAACCCCTGACTGAAACAAAAATTCATAAGTTTTGTAGGCCTATAACAATCTATATATTCTGAAATTTTGGGCTCTGTGAATTGAGCGGATCAAAAGTTATAAGGGGAAACCCACACACACACAGACAGACACACAAATACACAAACACTCAAAATATTCTACTTCAAATTCTGAATTTATCCATATATATAGAACATATATGCTACGAAGCCTCTAAGTTGGTGTTTTTGGCATGCAAAAAGTTTACTACACCATACAAAATGTTCCTTCATACACACGTCTTGGCTCGATACTGTAGAGAGAATTAAATTCTCTTGAACGAATCGACAGTTGGACAACTTTACAAACCTATTTACGATTTTTCGCATTATTTTTCTTCATTGCATATATGTACCTACTGCTGAGCCGTCTACACTCTACATAACAGCCATTGTGATGTTATGCCTAAAAAAGTATAAGCCAACGAAAGGTAGGTGTCATATATTATATGTACATAGAACTATCGGTTTTAGATTATTTGCTCAATTTCAGATTTGGAGAATTTCGTATTCGTATAAAGTACATATATACCTAGGGGTTATTTGTGATTATCGCACTGGAGGCTAAGCTCCATGAAATTAAATGAACACATCAAGCATTATTGCTTATATTTGTCATTTTATATTGTGTAAATTGAACCCATATAACTGTAAACCTGAATTCTGATAACCTTTAATCTCATTACCTATATCTACGCATGAAATATATCTACTATCCAATACCTAGTTATTTTTTTCCTTTGGTCACTTGTTTTAAATAACGCTAGAAGAATAAAAAACATTTGGTCATTTTATGTCATTTCTGATGAACAGGAACATGAATTATTTTTTGCAAGAATTCAAAAGTGAACGTTGCACAAGCATCTATGTAGATACACGAACAAACCAGTCTTTGAGAAGTCAAAAACTCAGAATATGTCTATTTTTTACTGGCATAATTCCACTGTCACAATTTATCCATGGCATTATTCCAAAATCGTAATGTTAATATTTATTAATATGCATGTAAAATGCTCAATCATGCAATATCTTGCATTATGTTGGCCTGCGTGGCTCAGTTGGTTAGGTGTCTGCCTGCTGATCCAAAGGTCCCGAGTTCGATTCCCAGTGGAGACACAGTTTTGAATTTTTTTTTTTTTTTACAAGTACATATACGTCTTCCTACGTTCCCTAAAATAAGCAAATAAATGCTTGTGTTTAGGTGAACGAAATCGGTCGAGGCAGGATTCGAACTCGCGACCACTGGATTACTAGCCCAGCGCGCTAACCGCTCTGCCACCATTGTGTTTTCGGTCTGGATCTATGAGACGATTAATATCGTAAGTCTCCAGAATGTGGCAACTCGTTATTGGGTGCGTGTTAAATTAATATTTATAATATTTATAATACCTACCTGTTAGTTGCCCGAGAAGTAATTTAAAATAAAAAAATATCATTGTTGCAAGGAGTAGATTTAGAAGGAAAAAAAAGATTTTTTTATTTTATCTTTAATCAAAATCTTGACATAAAAAAAATGTTCAATATAAAATTCTTTCGAAATCGATTTTAAAGTTAACGAATAATTTCAATGAACCATCAAAAACACGATTATTTATAGTGTAGTATACTATTACTAATTATTAAATATTTTTTATCTTTTGTTTCTCATCTCTTCTGTAAGCTTTATTTTTGTCATGTGTTTACCTTTATTTCATAACACGCTCTGTATTTAACATCAGCTCTGGTTGATTGGAAGAAATTGTCCTGTGTCATTAAGCCCGCCAGTGTACAAATTATATGAACCTACTTACGGAAAGATACATTATAAATAAATAAATCATTGAATCTGGCTTAGTCTATCATTAGTTTGAATTAATATTAGAATGATGAAATCTTTCTCCCATTTAAATTTTCTTCCATTATATCAAACTTTGTTTGGTCAGTTATGTCATGAACACTGTTTGCATTAGTCTGTTTTTTCTTTTGAAGGAGAATTGTATATCAATTGGCGTTTAAAACGTTTAATAATATGAATATCAATTCTTTCAGATTGCACCGACATAGAAATAAGTAAAGGTAGATTATTTAAAAGCATTCGCATGTTCCCGCCACAATTTGTTACTTTGAAGCATCAAAGGTTTATAAACAATGTAATCTCGTTCATTGTTACCTTCTCATATCATATTCCAAGATCTTGTAGATGTCAGTGTGTTGTTTTATAAACGGTGGTGCATCGCCGGGACCGGTCAGTAGTTCTTTAGCAGTCGCTAGCTCGTGTTCGACAATAAATATACACGCATTATTCACTCATTGCGCGCTCAAGTACGTAACGCCGAAAACAAAATTGGAGCAATCGAAAAACATCGTACCTATTATTATGAAAATATATTAATAAGCTCTGTGTAGTTTAACGTCTCTTGTAGTTATAACAAATTCTTATATTACGTAATTCAAAATTTCTAAGTTTAAAAAAAGCAGTGTTAATAATTATTAAACATTGATGTGTGAACTTTGATCTGCCACAAATTATCCATTTAACGCCCTTATTTGACAATCAATTGACATCAATTCCTGTATCGAAACCAGGATAGTTGACAAAAGTGATCGACACTATTTAAAGTTCTCCGTCAGTTTATTTACAATGCCGCTTCTATACTATTGTCATACTAATTAAGATCCAACCATGTGACACGCGATCAGTGGAGTTAGAATTTTAATTGATTTATTGGGTGTTGCGAGAGTAACGTTAAAAATGACGAAATCACCATTTGTGCTGCAAGAAGAAGGGTCACATAAAAAAGAAGAAAGTTATGCATTTATAGACACTAAAGCAGATTCAATCGACAATATGCCGCGTAATGTTGAAACGAAAAACGTCGACGGCACCTCGTATATTGATACGTCAAAAAAACTCTATGAGAAAAGGGGAAGTATTTATCCGTTGTGTGGGATTCTAATGGCCACAGTGCTCCTTATATGGCTCATCGGATTAACTATGGTCAGGGAATTCCAGTTTGCCGAGTTGAGAAGGGAAATAGACACGCTCTGCGCAGACTTCGAAGCTGTGAAGCAAAGGGTCATGAACGATCAGCTGATGGACGAACTGAAAGATTTTGAAGAAGAGGTATGGTTTTCATTGTTGCCTTTTATTCTATCAAAGTATTCGGAGATTTTAAAGTCAATCTGAAATACTCGGAGATTGTTTTACTTTCGTGCATTTTTTTCCTTCAAATTCTATTTTATAGTTGAGAGCTCATGTTTGGACAGAGTCACCAACTACTTATTCTTTTCAAAGTTATTATTTTGTTACATTTCTTCTTAGTTTTCTTGGTAGTTTCTAATTTAAGGTGCCTACTGCATTTAGTTTCTTCCTAATTAATTTGTCCACACTTAGATTAGTAGGTAAGCACATTATAATATATGATTCTTGGTTGCGAGTCAGAAATTTACATCTTTTGCATCTATTTGATAGGTAAGTGCCTACTGGAGGTCATATTTGTAAAACGAACTCAATACTTGACCCTTGCCATAGGTGCTAATGATTGAATCAAATACATAAGTTTAGTATGTACTGTACATTGGTCTCTATGTATATTTTCGCATATTTATTTTCAATGATGAATATCGCTTGAAGGTAAGGTAAAAACACTGCAAACATCGCAGAGTAATGTTGTTATTATGAGCAAACTGAAATTCCTCACATATTTCTCCAAGTGTCATATGTGTACACTTGTATATTTACTTAACACCAAAACATAATATCAAGATTAATGCGAGTTTTTATCTACCAACCAAAGCGTTTTTATGAATGCTCTCGAGTATTTTATGGTTTCGCATTATATTTAGTAGGAACAGAAATTTATTAGTGTCACGCTCAATGTAGCTAGAATAACATCATTATGAGAAATAATATGAATTTGTTACATTGTTTCTTTTTTAAATGCATTCGTGTTTTATTATTTTGAATTCAATGTAACCATCTGTCACTATGTGGTAATAATATGAGGTCACGATATGAGTAAAATAATATAGTTAGATAATAAATTTATTTATTACAATTCACATTGTTTTAAAATATTTACGAATGAGTTACTCGATACCACCGCTTTCGAAATAATTTCACTTCTTCCTGAGGACAGATGACTATGCCATATCAATAACATCACAAATTTGATTCAGAAAATATCGATAATACTTGAATATTATGTATTTTCTTTGAATGTGAGACACACAGAGAGCATGGATCTCCAAACTCCAATACATTTTATTTAGTTACTTTACATGCCTACTACAACATGATACACGAAACGTCATTGAAAATATCCAGAAATAGATAGGAGAGTTTTATTTGAGTGTTATTAGAAAGTTTTCCCAAAAAGGGATCTCAAGTTTAAACCAGGTAATGCGTAGGTAAACAGTTACCATAAAAATAAAACGCTTTATGAAAAAAAAGTACAAATTCGACGTTTTTACAAATTATTTCATCAGTTCTTTGCCCCGTAAAGAGTATAATAAGCAATGGAATAGTTTCTACAGCGAAATGTGTTTTTTGTTTACAATTTTCATACCTACGTATGTACTGAATTCTTTTTTCGTAACATCATTATGCACACTTGTTATTTGTTTTACCAAAGAGGGGGAATTTACTTCAAGGCCTTGAAATTATTTATATTTTTAAAACTTATTATTCGCGATAACTTTGTGGTAAGTTTTTCAATATTACGTAACTTGAATCGGATCAGAGAATAAAAAAATATTAAGAGCTTTAAATAAATATTTTATAATTTTGTCATTAAAAGATACAATCATTTATGGAGATTATTTTTATTTTTTTGTTTATTCTATGTTTAAACTCATAGTGAGTTCTTTTCTTCGATGAGAAACTAATTAATTAATTGGCATCAATCTTTAAAAAAAGAATTTTAATTGCGAAGACAAGAGACGATATGGAGAAACCCCTCAAAGCACCACATACATAAGTACATACACATAATATGGAATATTGATAAAGGAGAATATAGGAGGATTTAAAATAGAGTGTTTTTGAGAAGATGCGATGCATATTCGTACTAATGAATAAAAGGGCTCAGTTCTCTCTACCCACGCCATTAGGAATGCGGCGTGATGATAATTTAGAAAACTTTCGTCTTACATACATACATACCATCACGCCATATCCCTCACGGGGTAGGCAGAGAGAACCGAACGCCACTTATTTCTATCTTGACACACATTCATAGCCTCTTCGACATTCATACATCGTCTTATACGTGTTCGTCTGTTGGTCACGCTTCTAACATTTACGTCTTTGACATGGTCGTGCCATCCCTTCCTTGGGCGGCCCCGAACTCTCATTCCATTCCTGTCCGAAATGTATATTTTCTTCGTCAGGCGTTCCTCTTTCATTCTCCCCATTAATGACATCTTTCTTTATCTTGCACTCTTTCCTTATGTCCTCATTTCTGACCCTGTCATACATCGTTCTATTACAGATTCTTCTTAGCGATCTCATTTTAACTGCATTTATTCTGCTTTCGTGCAACTTCTGCCATGACCAGGTTTCACTTGCATAAGTCAAGGTCGGCACTATGATAGCATTATGAATGGCAACTTTAGCATCCTTTGATATGTTGCGGTTATTCATAACTGGTCTAAGAACTGGTCTAAGTGCTCCATTCACTCTGTTTCCTGCCATAACTCTTCTTTCGAACTCCTTATCAATCCGTCCATTGCGTCGAAACATACTTCCCAGATAGACATATTCGTCGACTTGCTCGAGCCATTCGTTTTCTACTTTTATTTCATTTATTTGGCACGCTGTTCTGCTTTCACTCTTTTCAAACACCACAAATACCATAAACTTTCGTCTTAAAAATGGTATTTACATGTATCCTCCTTGAATATTAAAATATAACTTTTCTGATTGTTCATCATGAATAAATTATGTTCTTTCGAAGTTCTAATCAAAAATTTGGATTAAAATTCATTACATCTTAGGAAGCACTTGATATTAAAATCAGACAGAAATTTGAGCAGTATTTTTTGATTGTTTTAATTCATTTTATAGTCAAGGTTCAATATAATTCTGGTAAGTGAATAATTACTCTCTCCAATCTTGATTTATTTAGTTGATAGAGGTGAGGAAAATATGAACTATACTGTAAAAAAATATATTTAATAGTTTTAAGTGCATGTAAATATATGTACCTACATAATGCGTTCGAATAATCAAAAACACATAGATCTTTCCAATCTTATGGAATATTCATAAAATTGATAAATATTTATTTCACCATAGAATTAAGATTACCTATGTAATAATATATAAGTACTTAGATATACCTACTTAACAAATTATATTTTGCAAAAACTAAATAATCTGTGTGATTAGAATACCTACCTATTGGTTGAAACATTATTAAAAATCTAGTCATGTTTTCCTGAAATGTTTATATGTTAATCTGAATCTACTGTTTGTATAAAATATTATTATTATCTATCAAACAGATAAATATTTATTATATAGATGTTCAAATAAATACCTACATCAGCTTTCTATATAAACAAAATGTCTATAAATTTGGCACAATTGATAACAATGAAATCACCTAGAAGATAACCTTGATTTTGAGATAATGTAATAAAAGTTAAGACATGATATAAATCCCTACAACGAATGTATATCTACATAGGTAGGTATATTATCTATATTTATATATAGTACAGGTTTTCAATGTTATTCTTTTTTGTATCGGATTGCTATGGCGCCAAGCTATTGAAGCTATATGTAAGTACTGTCCGGTTCATAATCCATAACCTATTTTACATTTCATTTATTATGAGACGAAACCAAATGTAAACAAAAAATACACAATAATATTGCCATTGTGTTCTTCGTATGCTATACAATCGAATAATCCAGTGGATTCAATAATATTTGGGCTCCTGTGTAATAATCACCAAAATATGCGAAAAAACCAAACGAGAGTAGGCATAGACTACCGATCTCCACGTTTCCATTGAGGCAATTTTTCTTCCAATGTTTGTACTTATACCTACATAAATATATAGGTACTGAAAAAAAAACTGAATTAAAAAAAATTCCGGGCGGGCGAGCGTGCGTGATAACATTATATGTGTGTATGTATGTATGTATGTATGTATGTATGTATGTATGTATGTATGTATGTATGTATGTATGTATGTATGTATGTATGTATGTATGTATGTATGTATGTATGTATGTATGTATGTATGTATGTATGTATGTATGTATGTATGTATGTATGTATGTATGTATGTATGTATGTATGTATGTATGTATGTATGTATGTATGTATGTATGTATGTATGTATGTATGTATGTATGTATGATAATGTATGTATGTATGTGGCGTGTGTACAATTTATCAATATCATTAAACGAAGAAGTGTATAAAATGTTAGTTTATATTTTATTGATAAAATTACTTTATGTTAGGATACCTACATTTTTATGGTTCAGCCATATATTTATAGAATGATTTGCGATCAAACAGTTTTATGTGGCAGAATAAAATTTCCATCAACAAATATTTAATATCTTTAGTAGGCGTTATAAAAAATGGCAATGGAAAATGTCAATTCCAGAATCTTTATAATACTTGTCTCTGATCTTTCACGTTCAGTTTCAATCATGAATTCTTAAACCTTATATACCTATCAGATACCATATACCTACATAAAGAAGTAAATTTATACTGAATTAAATTGGAATGACCACTTGATTTTTTGAGTATTTCGCTACTAGTTTCGGAACAAACTAAACTCCCATTCACAGGCGAAAACAACTTACTAATTTTGAGTTGTCGAGCTGTCGAGTATCTATCCATATTATTGTGCGTGACAGGTCAGGGGTGTATGGGGATGGAGTTGCTTCACGTTGCTTTGGTTGGTTGGAAGAATGTGCCTTGTCTTGCCTTATCAACCCTCCATTATACTCAATTTTGTACAGCATGAATTAAATTAAAAAATATATATTCCGTTAAATGTCTTTGAAGTGGTATCTGTATACCAATTTAATATAATATGATTTCAAATAATATGTGTTTCTAATAGGTACATCAATACGTGTTTCAGTGTATTAGGAATCACAAGTTTAGGTACAGAATAACATCTCACTAATAAGTACATATGTATTTCAATCCAGATATAATTAATTATCTTAACTATCTTAAGTTAATTTAGCAAACTCACAACGTCTCATTGTGTAAAAGGAGAAATCAGTTAAATGTCAATCGCACGTTTCTCAACAGTGCAATGCCATATCAAATAAGATATTATATGTACCTAATATGATTATCAATGTAGGTATTGCTCATAAATTATCTATTCATAATATTTCAATACTGCTCATATTCTACTTATAATATCTACCTATACTGCTCATTGTTCATATATCTACATTTAATATTTCATACCTTGTTAAGGAAGCATTCCAGTAGTCAGTATAAACAACAAACAGGATCATACAAAGCAATATTTCATTGAACCATGTCTCTTTTATTCGAACCAAACACTGCTGCATTGATTTAATAAAAAACAAACATATTATTATGTATGGTTTCCTGAGCTTGGCGTCACTTGAAATATTTAATTAAAACTATGAAAAAATTATATTTAATTTTACGTTCTACTAAAATTTTTCGCAAACGCGACTCCCAGTCATCGGTATCGCTCTATGATGAGCATCGTCAGAATGCTCATCATAGAGCGATACCGATGAATGGGAGTCGCGTTTGCGAAAAATTTAAATAGAACGTAAAATTAAATATAATTTTTTCATAGTTTTAATTGATTATTGAGTTCTACCATGAAGTGACAGTGAAATAATATTGAAAAAAAAAATGAAATATTTAAAGGTAAAAAAAATAAGAAGCACTATTCAGATATATTTCGAAATCCAATGGGGTCTAAGCGAGTATTAGATACACAAATGTGCTTTATTTTAAAAAAAAATCGAATGAGTACCTACTTTATTCTATAATCGATAATGTAAAATAAAGACGCCGTACATAGCACATAGTACACAGCACACACGCACCAATATATTATTTTGATGAAACTTTCAGAATACAATCTCGGCATGATACTAGTTGATATAATAAAAAAATAACATTAAAAACTGCGAATTCATAACTCCTCATTATATCCCCCTTGCGATCATTATATGGAGTAAAAATAACAAATACGTTGATAAGTACCTACTTAATAAAAATCAAAAATAAATATTAATCAAATAATTGAATGCTATTCCTGCGTTGATTTTCTACCCAAAATTCTCCATTATCCAATAAGTATTCAGGCAAACAGTTTTTTAATTTGATCGAATTTTTCACGAATATTATTTTGGGGTTGTGTTAATTAAAAATATGAAATCCTTAGGAATCAATCCGGTAATATCACAAAAATGAATAACACACATTTTTTAATCAAATATTAATTTTATCAAATTTAATTTTATCTAGAGATTTAAGTTCATTTTCGAAGTTATTAAATTTAGTCAGTATTATTAATTTATCCATAACTTCAGGTTTTCATATTTTTTGGAACCTTCCTCATTATATTAAAAAGATCATTTTATAATTTACAACATATACATATCTACTTATTTCTTTAATAGTGAGTGCGTCATGGTTACATGTGTATGTCACCGAACAAATTACAGTAGTTAAGTAATTAAATTAATATAAAAATATAAAATGGCACTCTCTTCTCTATTAATACCTCTGGAGAAACGTGTCATGTTTAAATATTCATAATATGATCGTACGTAGTACCTACTTTTATTTCTATGTGTTTTTTCAAAAGGCATCGTATATTTTGAATTATTTCAATAATACTAGGTATATCAAAGTATGTAACATAATACACAGGCGTGTCACTCAGCTTTTACTATTCAGTGTTGTATTGAAACAAAATACTAACAAACGTATTTAGCGACATCAAAAAGAAAATCAATGTCAAAAAAATGGTCTGTAAACATGTCAGAGGATTCAACAATAAACAAATCATAAACATTATGAGATAATCATTGATATAAACATCATTCTGCGGTTTTAAGTAAAAACGAATTTTGAAAAATAAGACAATTGATTTCATATCAACAGTTTTATAACATTTCAAGGTACTCTCAATATCAGTTGTCTACGAAGAATTATTAAGAAGTACCTACCTACTCAATAAATTATTTTTGCTTGTTAAGGATTTCTTGGAAAATAATGATTTGCAAATGATTCAAATGATTTATATGTTGCACTTTCCTTAGTAACAATAATACTTTATAGAATGAAATTGTCGTTCTTTATTATTTACATATATCGACGTAAATTATATTTTTTTTTGTTTATATTTTTCGTATAAAATGCTTTTCTTTTTATCGTATCCTTGACAAGAGTATTCTTATTCAGTTAATTTATTTATGTAATTGTCCGGTTTTGAAGTGCTTATTTACATTTTTTGTTTCTTAATAATACTGACTAAGTCAACCAACTCCAGTTCAAATCACAAAAAATGGTCGGTAAAATTACAACTTTAATATAATTGAATATAATTGATATCTAGCTAATACTCTTTTCCGTCTCAGAATTTGTGATGCTGTATAGTATATACTTAGTTGTACTTGATTCATTACCGTTACAAGTTAAAAATACCATTCATTATGTTATACTTACAGGTAGCTATTTAAAAAGGACGTGTGTAAAATAACTATGAACTTCATTAGTGCCCACTAGTTGTTATGTATGTACAAAAGATGAAGAACCGGTCAGTAGTCAGTATACCAAGCTTTTAAAGTTCATAAAAGAATAAAACTTGCAATTAAATCAATTTCTTTAAATCAATAAATTTCTTTGAATTAAATTTATCTTTAAATCAATGTCTTTTATTTAAATGTATCTTTAAATCAATGTCTTTTAAATTCAGGTAACCTATTGTTTACAATGTCTTTTGAATTACAATGCATATGATATTGTTATTTTTGACTATGAAATCTCAAAGAGTGAATTATTCTTTTGATTTTTTTTATCTTCATTTAGGAATAATTTTATTTTAACTCCATAAATATTATTAATAAAAATACCAGGCATGGATTATCAATATATTTCCACGCATTATCATTTATAAATAAATCTTCTCTTCTTAGTTATTTTCCTATACATATTATCCATCAAATCATATTTCTATCCACCAGGTTGGTCTGATCGATGGCCTGTCATCATGTTCTACTAATGTGGTATTATCCAAACCACAATGCCATAACCCTTATCACAGATGACAACTTTGTGGTTAAAGAGTAAACTTAGCTACTGGTATTGTCAAAAGTATAATTACTAATATAATTTTATCAAATTTAGGATAAGAAAGTGACATGACAGAATATACAAAGATTTTTAAATGCCCTAAATGGGTTTTTATTTATTTTTAAAAAATGGGCAATGTACAATAATATTTGTTTTAACAATATATCATAAATGGCGGCACATCGCGTAGCGGCTGCCCTGTCAAATGGATACATATTCCTCCTAGCGACCAATTAGTGAGCATCGATCTTTCTGGAATTCGATGTTAGGTGGGTATTTAACTGAACACGCAAGCGACGCACTTCAGTGCCAATCTCTCCTCTATCGTGTTTATTTTGTGTTTATTATTTATTGAATTTATATTGTTTGTCTGAAAGATGTAACTAAAACATAGTATTTATTATCGTGAGTAATCTTTTATTTCTCTATAATCTGTTATTTTGCGAACCTGGTACCTACCTTTCATTTCATTTAACTGGAAGTAGTTTGATCAAGTCAATAATTGAATAAATTCATGTGTTTTTAAATTATTTGACATAATATGTGAGTGTCAATTAATGAAGATTCAATAAGTTCCGACCTAATTTTTTTTTCATAAAAAAATGAATATGTCCTTGTTAAACAAGTACATATACATCTTCCTACGTTCCCTAAAATAAGCATAAATCTGCATATTATACGAGATTCAAAACCCAATAGAACCTTAACAATAATAAAAGAGTCATAATATGACAAATACTGAAAGTATAACTGCATGTATGATAAAAGTAGAGAACGAATGGCTAGAACAAGTTGAGGAATATTTATATTTGGGGAGTATGTTTGAACGGAATGGAAGACCCGATAAAGATATTGAAAGAAGAGTTATGGCAGGGAATAGAATGAACGGAGCACTAAGACCAGTAATGTCCGACCCAAGCATCTCAAAGGAAGCCAAAATTGCAGTACACAATGCAATTGTGGTGCCTACTTTGACGTACGCAAGTGAAACATGGACCTGGCAAAGAACACATGAAAGTAGAATAAATGCTGTAGAAATGAGATCACTAAGAAGAGTATGTAATAGAACGATATATGATAAAATAAAAAATGAGGACATAAGGAGAGAATGCAAGTTAAAGAAGGATATTATATGTAAAATGAAAGTGAATGCTTTAAGGTGGTTTGGACATATAGAAAGAATGAACGATGAACGACTGACCAAAAAAATATACATGGGTGCCAGAGATGGAGTGAATAGCAGAGGTCGCCCCAGAAAGGGATGGCATGACCATGTGAATGATATTTTGAAAGAAGGAAACATAAAAAGTTTGAACAATCGACGAGCATGTATGAGACGATGCATGGATGTAAAGGAAGCCAGAAATGTGTGCAAAAATAGAGAAGTATGGCGCTCGGTTCTCTCTGCTTACCCCGTATGGGACATGGCGTGATGGTATGTATGTATGTATAATATGACATATATGACATAAGTCATATATTATATGTTACACAACGAAAAAAATATATAAGAAAAGTGTATGAGTGTGTAAAGTTGTGGTAGGTAGGTATATGTGTGTGTCTATCAGAGTATCAGAGTGTGTCTATAGGTGTCAAAGTATATATGTATCTGCAAGCTCGCATAAGTTATTCCAATCAATATCGGCACTACAATCGTACGGTGAAAATACCTATGGATTGTTTTACGGTTCAACTCTTAACGCTAAAAAATTTAGAAATATCAAATTGTACATTCAATTAATTTAAAGGTATTTCTGAATTTCTTAAATTTAAAATTATACCTTTATAATTGACTTTATCATATCTGCAAGTTATTTCTAGTTAAATTAGATAAGTACATAAAATTAATTAATAAACTCAAAGTAATTAGGAAACTGACTCAAGTTCGACGGGAAAGTTTTGATCTAAATTTATATTGACAATTTATTATTTTATGAAATCATTTAAACTGCTTTGGGGCCTCAGTCTCAATTTTGATTATTCAAATATTTATTACTTGAAAACATACAAAAATTCTGAGATGGAAATTTTGAATACAAATTGCTATTCAAAATTAATCTCTCCATTAGTTAAGGGTGCAAGAAAATATTCACAATAGAGATGAAGAGAATACATTTTCCAATAGAAGTCAGTTCCAGGCATTTACAGGGCTTGACATTTATTGTAGGCTAGTTTAAGTGATCATTTTATGAATAAAATTCACCAATTATGCATTCATTATCCTCTGAATTCGTCGTCATGTTTTATTCTATTAACTTATCGACAAAGTATGAAGCCAAGAAACGCGAGATTTAAATAATAATAAATTGGGATAATTTTTATAGCGCCGTTTTTGTGATAACCTCACCTCAAGGGCGCTTTGAATATAACTATTACAGGTTTTTGTAAGACTCGCGGAAGAAGTGAGTTTTCAGGTGTATCCTGAATAGTGCTAAGTTGTCGATTTGCCTCAGTTCAGGTGGTAGTTTATTCCACAGCAAAAGCACGATCACCGAAGGATGTAAGAGATTTGTATGTAGGGTCTATATTTTTCATGGTTTTTACAACTTTGAAGTCAAAAAACACCAACTTAGAGGCTTCGCAGCATATATGTTCCATATACGGATTTACTCAGAATTCGGAGTAGAACATTTATTATGTCTGTGTATCCGTCCGTCCCTTATAACTTTTGATCCGCTCAATTTACAGAGCCCAAAATTTCAGAATATATAGATTTATAGGCCTACAAAACTTTCATACTCAGAATTTTGTATTTTTGTTTCAGTCAGGGGTTATCAACTTTTGAATTTTGACTTAATTTTTCCATATATCTCAAAAACTAAATAGAAGGCTGAGTTTTGGTATAAATCTATAAAAATACAAAATCTCAATTTTTTTTCAAAAAATTTTTTTTTATGATAAATTTATGTGTTTATCTGCCTATACTTCCAAAGTTTTTAATAATATCGAAAAAAACCGAAGCACCCAAACTAGATGATTTAATTTTCTTTAAAAAATATTTACATTTTAGTAAGTATCTTAAAGTTTTTAACAATTTTTATAAAAATTTAATTTAGTGACGATATCGCTTCATACAATTTGTATGGCAGTCGTCTATACACAATATCTAAGAAGACTTAATATTTTCATACTTAATCTCCAAACATACATAGGTACATACCACCATGCTGTTTTCATATTCTGTGTAGGAAAAAAGGACTGACCTCCATATTATCCTATCTTGACATACATACCTACATGTGTTGTATAGAAATCAAAATATATTAAAATATTCAATAATTTTGATTTATGCGTTTAGAGTATGGTACTTATTCTTCAACTGTACATACAATCGCTATCGACAGTTGGATCTCATGTGTTACATGCAAATAGTTTTAAAAATAGATATGTAAAATTCTTTAACAAAATCAGGATTTTTCTTATAAAAAAATATGTGGATTTTTTGTGTATGTTTAATGGTAAATATTTTCGTCACAACGTAAGACGTAATTTTGTTACAATTTTATATATTAATTAGTCATTGTGGAATGCACATTGTACAAACCTTCCTATTTTATTTCTCTCGAGAGAAAGTACCTTGTCAAAGTCATATTTTTCTATTTTGAACCAGATATTTCGTTTGCTGGGTAATTTCATTTCAGCGACTGACTCATTCGTTTTCTTTTGACGTATGACTAACAAGCATAAAACACTTGCAGAAAGTTTCCTGTGTTGTCTCTGCAGAGTAAAAGAAATTGGGTAGAGTTGGAAGTTGGAATAGTTTACAGGTTACCGTTTCCTTTTGAAGAAGATGTTTATGTAAAACGTTTAGATTTAGATTGTTTGAAAGTTTTCCAGTAATAACTCTGTTCGACTTTGATTATAGACGATTTCCTAGTATTTCTACGCCAGTTTCTGCAAAATAAATCAAATAGTTTACATTTAACGCCTATGATGTAAATACCCATCACTGAATTGGAACTATTTTTATTGCGAAATGTTTATATACTTATTTAGATTCTCGTCACAGACGTTCCCAATAGTGCAAAACGCGTATTTAACCTTCAACTTGACTTGTTTATGCAAATTTGCCGCGCAAATTTATAAACCCACATACATAGATCAAGAGTATACGAGTGTATCCGAATCTGTTGCAAAATTAAGTAAAACATATTACCTTGGCCTCACTCGGAACGACAAACTGTATGTACTTCTTGTTGTTAACTCATTATCAGTCGGATTAATTTGTTTACTCACAATTCTCATAACTAAACAAGCCAATTTGACATTTTCAAATAAATTTCGAGCCATCACAAATTTTCTGTTATTTTGCGATATTTAAATACAGGTACTAAATTATTTTAAGATAATATTTGTATAAGTATAATTCACGTGAATGACACAAGAAACAGAGTGAGTGAGACACATATTCCGATAAAAATTAAATTCATTGTTTTTGTTAAATCCATTCGTCTTCCTATGCTAGTTCTGTTTTAAAATGTTGACGATCATACCAATTGTTCCCTGAGGTAACCAAAGTCAATCATTCTAATATTTACATATTTCTTTCGTGAGCAGTTCATCATTCATTCTCTTAATATAGACGAACCATCAAAGTGTTATATTTTTTCTATCTCAATCATTACCCACCATATTTATTAAGCTAACACATACCTATTACAAAACAGAAATATATACTTCCTGGCATAACTTTTCTTCTTATAACATTTTGATTCGATTTTTTACGTTTGATATTATTAAAATTGTCTAGATTATTATATTTAATCATTAAAACTTTTACGCAGTTACCATTTTAAATACAGTAACAGTTAGAAATTTATGATTTTTGCTATCTATCAAGACTGAAACGTAAATTAAATACGATTTCGCAGCAGAATAATGTGCACGCCTATAAATAATATCTTTAATTGGTTTTGTTGGTGTTTATAATTTGTAAATACATTTGCAAAAGACACTATTATGTACATTGGCGAATAAAACAATTTGCCAGTAGTCTTGATTATGAGCCAAATGAAGTGTTTATTTATAGTCGGTGTATTACACACCTTATAAATAAACCTCGAAAGCACTCGTCACAGAAGATCTACTCCCGGATCTCAAAAAGTCCAAACTTAGCCCGTTGACGGAGTCTGAGTGCTCTCTACATCAGCAATACCAATTACTGGATGTATCACACAAACATGGTTATTGTACCTATCAATTTTGGCATCTCAATAAACATCTCCAGATTATGATGGCATTTATATGCACCAGAAGGATGCATATTAATTGTACTTTGTTAAAACACTTGGGAGATTGGCACTCGTCAGTTTTCCATAAACATTGTGTATAAAATCAATCAGTTATTATTGACTGTTTTCATTCTCCTTGCTTCCTCAATATGAGTCATAAGTGGTCCTTTTTATTTATTTTATTTTCTATTGCACATAGGGCATCTGAGAGGACCAACACATAATATATCAAATCCGAATTTGACATGCACCCAATAACAATTTGACACATTTTGGAAACTAATCGTCTCACAAACCCAGACTTTAAACAGAATCAGAAATTGTGTCTCCACCGAAAATTTATATTCTTGAGTTCTATCAAGCATTTAATGCTTAATAATTACTTTTTTATCGCTTACCGACCTATTCTTCCTTACAACGGATGGCAAGTTGTCATCCATTCCGATGAACAAACGGTCGCTCATTCGAGGTATAAAACGAGGTATCAATATTTTAGATTGATAGCGAAAAACAAAATTTAAATTGATAAAAAACCAGCTTCAAAATGAATGTATGTCAAGGTAGAAAAATGTGATGGTCGGTTGTCTCGGCCTACCCCAAGAGGGACATGGCTTGATTGTGTGTATGTATGCAGTAATATTATCTTTCATACAATTCGCCTATACAATAATATGCAAATACTTCGCAAATTGATGAGTTTCATGATTTATCATAATTGCCATCATCAAACCTCTTGGGTTAGCTCAGATGGAACCACCGCAGAGGTAATCTCTTTCCAATGAAAAAGGAATCATCGAATTCGAACGACGTGCTAAAGACTTATCATTAATTGCAGACGACATTGCAAATTGAAGAGCTATTTATCATTGTATCGTGATTTCCATCACCAGAACTTGATGAATTCATATGTGTGATCATCTCTGAAGCTCTTCCTTCCTATTTAAAAAGAAATCATTACAATCTGACTATGTTGCAAATAGTTCTTATCACTGAAGTGCAAATTGAATAGTTTCTTATGGATCCCATGATCATATCTTGACCAAATTGAAATTGGACCAATCGGAAGATACCCCCTCTCTACTGAAAAAAGAATCCTCGAAATTGGTCAACGTGGTAAAAAGAAATCGCTGAACATACACAAAAAAAAGTTCACGTCGAATTGATAACCTTTTCCGTTTTTGGAAGTCGGTTAAAAATAACAAAATTGACTGAAAATAATAGGTATTATGTAATAGGCTAATAATTAATAGGTATTAGGTAAAGATCTTGTATGTGTGAATGTGACTATTTCTGTTTAACTGTTTTGTATTGTCGAAATTCTTGTTTTGTCTCTATAACTAGGTATATTATAAGTTAATTCTACAATCTCACTGCAAATGAGCTGATGGATTCCCTTAAATAGAATAAATAATTCGATTGATTTTTATTTGAGTAGGTGCCTTTCATTTAAATGCAATAAAAGCAACTTTGGGACTCATAATTGAACACATTTTCAATGGATTGCAATCATTAGAAAAATATATCTGCAGCTCTGCAATATAATATGTTTGTAATAATATATTGACAGTACATAATTGAATTTTCTTTGTATTTCGCGCATCACATCAAGGAGCATTTTATTGGGTATTTAATTAAAAATAAATTTGGGAGCCACTCAATGTCAATTGATCCCATCGACACTTTTAAAAGGAGAAATGGTATTTGTGAGTTCATAAAACGCGGGTGGTGTACAAGTATGTACATATTTATAATGCATAGTAGGTACAGGCCATCAAACCAATTTAACCATAATACATAGCTTACCCATATTACGGAGATATTTGAAATTAAACATGAATCAGTTGTGAGTGGCGGTGTACTTTATATTAATATTGTATTTGAATCATTATTAAACCATGCGCGTTTTTGGTCTTATATGTATTATAATGGTAGGTACCTATATTATTTATAAAACTTTATATTAATTATCATTATATTTGAACCATTATTAAACCATGTGCACAGTAGAGATAATAGAAAAAAAAGTAGTCAGGAATGGTGTAGGAATGATTTGCTACGAAAAATAAATCTACCAATAACCACTCCAATAATTAAATACTTACAAATTTAATATTATTATAATTTTTCTCATTAAAACTAATGATTTGATAATTATTATGAGCACCTGCAGTATTCATTTTAAATTCCAAATGGATGAAATAAGTTATCTGATATCCTTAAAAGGCAATTGTCAAATCGGTTAAGTTTGATAAAAATTCAGTGGGAGTTTAAACAAAAAGTTTTAGTTTTTATTGTATTTTTTTTTCATCCTCCTGACCGCAAACCGACGACATTTTATTCTTTAATTGTGTCAATTGCATATTATACACCGACGTAATGTATGATTTTACATCCATGATTAAGTACAAAGGTATGTAAACTAACTTTATGTCGTGGGTGCAAAGAAAACAAAGAAAATCTCGAGGAAATTAAACGTCATATTATAGGTTTTCCCAAAGGACTTTATTCCTTTGTTATACCGTTACTTACAGTAAAATTTAATCAAGTTCTCTTTTGACTTTATTTAAATACCTATCTCAATATTAAAATACAAGCTTACAGAAACGTTCAAAAGAAGTAATATATGTATTCTTAAATACACAAGAATTTCTTTATACATCTTCGCATCATTTTATTATTTTCTTGTTGGTATTTCTTAAAAGTAATATCAAGCTTTCTAACAAACAGAGAAGGTACATTAGTTTTTATCATTGTATATGTAGAGTTTTCTAGTAAAAATATAATATATAGGTACGTAAAAAAGAGAATTTTAAAACATCATTTAAAATTACAGTTATATTTTATTAAACATTCTTTTTATTATTAACCTCACAAAATGTTTTAAGTAATCTGTAGTGCCAGGTTTTCTAGATACACTTAGAAACTCTTCAATCTCAGTTGCTACTCTCCTAGTAGGTATGTAGGTATATCCTTGGATAATTAAAATACCGACAAAAAAATCGTTTGCTTATTACCAACTTATTTTTATATTTCTGAACATTCACAAAAATGACGATTTAGAAAACTCTATTTCGACTGGTTTACAATTTGACTAGTACTGAATAGTAAAATAGCATGGCTGTATAGTTTCCTAGCCAAATATTTATTTTATTTATTTATTTGACATCCCTTTTTTAATAATATTGCAAATACATTTATAAAATACATAATAATATACTATGGTAAAATTGTTGCATTACCTCATCAAAAAGATTAAAACTTTGTGCTTGATGAGGGAATCATTTGATATTAGGTAGATAATAGGTACAATAAATACATTGTTATACAACAGTGAAAAAAAAGGTATACACAATAAAAAAAAACAAATATAAATAAAAACAATATAAAATGAACTATTTCTTTAAATACTTTTGAAATAAAATTTAAATTATCTTTGCCGTTTTTTTTAATGAACTGATCAAATAAATAATATATACCTACAGCTATAGTTCTTATGTACAGCTGGTTTTGTTATAAAGTCATCCTTAGATTTCGATATTTGTATAAAATTTATTTATCTATTTTCTTTATTCAAATCATAACAAAATATACGAAAATTCAAAGTTTATACATTATATTGTAATATCACCTCCCTCTTAAAGCTTATTAGCTTGTGTTAGAGAAAGGTTGTGTGTAACTAATCCAAAAATGTAAATGAAATTACTCACAAAAATGCAATAAACAAAATTAAGTTAATTTAATATACAAAATTAATTATGCCCGTATTAAACACAATATTACGTACAAGTATTTATCACAATATGTTGGTTGGATCCATTTCTCACCTAATCAATTACTATCATATACATATTAAATCACAAACAAACACAATACATATGTACCTTTATTTACTTAACCCGTACAACCACCATCTTAAATATTTTTTTCATAGTCATCAACTTCCTATGGTTTCCAATTCCTTGTATTCCTTGTATTTTATTCATATTGTATTATGTTGATTTACTTTATAAATTCGTTGCATCATCTTGTAGTTTTATCTTTTAAAACTCATCTGTTCATTTACTTTTATTTTGACAACAATAGCCGATGTTTTTCCGTGTGAGAATCGTCAAAGCTGTTATACAGTATTATGAAGACACTATAAAGTTGATGACAATTCGTCATAGGTTGTAGTGATGAGCAAAAGTCTTGCATGTTAACAAGTAAGTAGGTACCTCATGTGACGCTGCAAGAACACGACCAGGCTTTGCAAGACCGCATTTCTCTGGTCTTGCAATATTTTATATACCTACTTATTCATTTTTTATAAAAAAATATAATCAATTTACTACGTACTATCGACACAGTACCTACTTTAAATCGATGTTTTTTGGGAACTTTCATTGTGATCTGATCTGTAGGTACATGAATATAAAAATAAAATTTCGGAAAAGTTGCAAGACCATGACTGGGTTTGCAAAACTAAGACCAAGATGAAGAAACGAACGAGTAGGTACCACCCCCGTCTTGCTCTTGCATTTGCTCATCACTAATCTGTTGCCATAATTCGTGTGTTGATCTCAGAGAACATCATCATTTACATTTGAAATGATTTCTTATCTGAATGACCCGATGCCTACTACACACTCCATATTAATATTACAATGAAGTCTCTCATTTAAATCCCATGTGCGTCTTAATCGAGCGCAGTATTGAGGTATTACGCCATATAATTTTTAATGGGAGGTAACAAAACCGAGTAATTCATTATTATAATATCCTACTACGTTTAAATGTTTTATCGTTCACAGAAGTTTATGGTGAGTATGAATATAAGAAATGTAATCAATTCAAACATACTTGCTATGTACTTATCCACGTAATGAGTCTATTATAAGAATCTGAGCGCTTTCGATGATCATACCATCATCCTCGGAGGCGACATTCAAAACTTGCCGGGGTTACCGCTTCTGAAGAAGATGGTTTAGCCTTTGAAAACTCTATGACTCTTATTTTATTTTATTACAAATAATATTCTGTAATGTTTTCATTGTTTGGAAAATAGACATTTTTTTCAAAATGTAGTATTTTAATAATATAACATTTTGATCATCACATTAGATAGATTTATTTACAATTGCTTTCTAACACTATGCGCAAGTGGTGAGATTGGCATTAGAATTTGTGTGTTACACTTAAGTATTTAGTATTTATAAGAAGTATTTTTAGAAGGTATAAAAAAGTAAATGAAACTAGTACTTATAAAAACAATCTCCTACACTCTCTTAAACAATCAATAAGCTTGTGCTGTAGGTGAAAGAAACTATGGTTAAAGATATATTTGTCGGCCTTCGTGGCTCAGTTGGTTAGCTATCTGACTGCTGATCCGAGGGTCCCGGGTTCGATTCCCGGTGGAGACACGGTTTTTAAAATTGTGTTTTCAGTCTGGATCTGCAGTGAGACGATAATTATCGTAAATCTCCAGAATGTGGCAACTTGTTATTGGGTGCGTGCTAAATAATTATTTGACAATGCACCTATTAGTTGCCCGAGAAGCTACATAAAATAAAATAAAAAAATAAATTAAATAAAGAACTGCATGAAGCATCTAAAATAGTAGGACTAGAAATTAACATCCAGAAAACAATAATTCTAGCCATGTTGACTTTTATTGTTGACTTTGTTGTTGACATAACATAGTTGACTTTTATGTGAAGGTACCTACCTTGGTCACAAGATAAAACTCCAGAATTACTTATTTTTAGAATAGTCTGGAATGGGCTTCTTTTGGTAAATAGAGGCATGTTCCCTCTGTGACTAAAATGAAAATGTATGGCTCATGTATTTTGCTCGTGGCCTAGAAACAACGACCCTTGCTGCAAAAAGTGTCCACAAGTTGAAAGTCGCACAGCGATCCATGGAAGGTAGATGCTTGACTTGCAAAGGAAGTGATCAGACGCTGTACTAAGGTTGCCGATAAAATGGATCGTGTTACTAATTTAAAGTGGCAACTGACTGGACATTTGACCAGACAAGAGGATACTAGTTGGGCACACAGAATACTGCAGTGGAGACCTTAGACAAACAATAAGAGTTTTGAAAGACCCCCTAAAAGACATTTTCACACAGGACAGAACAGAGACGAGTGAAAGAGCATGGAGGAACGATGGCTAGAGAACAATAAAGAAGAAGTAGGTGGATTAACAGGTCGAAACATGGTTGGTTCCGCGATTACATTACATTATTAGGAACCAATTCAGTATCTATAACCTATAACTACATCATATGAACACAAATGCTCTGCTACTAACAAAAGTTCTATAGATGAGACTGATTTAGGAAAAAATGTGTGTGACAAACTTTCTTCCATTTATTTTTTCTACCTTTGTATTTTTTTAACAGATTAAATTTACCACCAAATATATCGGTAAATAAATCGGCCAAATATATCGGTATCGTACCACCCTATTTAAGAAAAAAGTTACAACGAAATCCAATTATCTTTCTGTGCCCATAATTAAAAAAATATATTTTGCAAATAAGTAGCTGTTATTGGTTTAACCTTTCAAGCGAACTCATCAACGCCATACCATTCCACTTGGTACCTTCCATAATAATTCCAACCCACGCAAATTCTCCTCCAGAACGATGAGAGATTCGTAACATACGATAAAAATTGTTCCACGATGAAAATATTTTTTATAAGGCGTTGATTTATTTACCATGTGAAATTATTTTGTTTCAATTCCAAGATGAGTAATTGCGGTTTGTTTCGATTCCAACATATGTAATCAAGTTTGGAATGCAATGTCACATATTATATGCTTCCTGTGTCTGTTTTACAGCGTTCTCGTATTTTGTATAAAAAAATATTATAAATTCCGTATGATTACACACAATTTAGCGTCATATCCTTTGTGAAATTGGTAACAGTAGGTAAATTATGTCCATTTTCGCATCTATATAAGTGCTGTTCATTTGCCTGAAAAATTACACTTACTTTTTGTACATACATAATATAAACAAATATAATGCACAATGTCATAGAACTCCATATGATAATTACATATATCCGTTATATGGGTAATCACGAGGGTTTTGATTTCGCCGGTTGGACAAGACTTTCCCCCCAGAACTGAATAAGTCAATAAAACATTTTATTATTTTAACTAGTTGCATGTAACACATGAGTATAGTATGTATAGTCGAAGAATACGTACCAAAGTATATAAACCCATTAATCCAAATAATTGAGTATTTTAAGATACCTATTTTGTAATCTATGTATACTAAATATTTAGGTATGAATATTTTTTCTATAAAAAAACATTTAGGGAAAAATTTTAGAGACCTTGTTACTGGTTGGCTGAAGCAGATTGGTAGAGAAGGATCTGCATCGGCAATCTTGGATTTAGAGACCTTGTTACTGGTTGGCTGAAGCAGATTGGTAGAGAAGGATCTGCATCGGCAATCTTGGATTTAGAGACCTTGTTACTGGTTGGCTGAAGCAGATTGGTAGAGAAGGATCTGCATCGGCAATCTTGGATTTAGAGACCTTGTTACTGGTTGGCTGAAGCAGATTGGTAGAGAAGGATCTGCATCGGCAATCTTGGATTTAGAGACCTTGTTACTGGTTGGCTGAAGCAGATTGGTAGAGAAGGATCTGCATCGGCAATCTTGGATTTAGAGACCTTGTTACTGGTTGGCTGAAGCAGATTGGTAGAGAAGGATCTGCATCGGCAATCTTGGATTTAGAGACCTTGTTACTGGTTGGCTGAAGCAGATTGGTAGAGAAGGATCTGCATCGGCAATCTTGGATTTAGAGACCTTGTTACTGGTTGGCTGAAGCAGATTGGTAGAGAAGGATCTGCATCGGCAATCTTGGATTTAGAGACCTTGTTACTGGTTGGCTGAAGCAGATTGGTAGAGAAGGATCTGCATAGGCAATCTTGGATTTAGAGACCTTGTTACTGGTTGGCTGAAGCAGATTGGTAGAGAAGGATCTGCATAGGCAATCTTGGATTTAGAGACCTTGTTACTGGTTGGCTGAAGCAGATTGGTAGAGAAGGATCTGCATAGGCAATCTTGGATTTAGAGACCTTGTTACTGGTTGGCTGAAGCAGATTGGTAGAGAAGGATCTGCATCGGCAATCTTGGATTTAGAGACCTTGTTACTGGTTGGCTGAAGCAGATTGGTAGAGAAGGATCTGCATCGGCAATCTTGGATTTTTTTAAAATACATGTTTTTATCCATCTCATGACTGTTGCTTTCATTGATTACAAATAAACTAATTTCTCAATAGATGGAGTTACAAAAAGGCTTTTCCATTACTTAGATGGCAATAGTATAGTTCCTTATTTTCAGGTGTACTGTTACACACTATTCAAATATATAGAACTTTCAAAAATTACATTGATAAGGGAACTCAATAAGAAGGCACAATTGGTGAACGTTGCGCAAGCGCATAAAGTGATCACGTAAATCAGCCGATGACAGGTCGTAAGCCCTGTAGGTGCCTCGAGTTCCTGGTTCTTCTTGAATATCCCAACTTAGTCTGAGATGTTAAAAAAGTTAGTCAATAAAAATATCATTTGACTCCCGAAAGGGAAAAAAATCCAATGTTTGCGTATATGCAATTTAAAAAAAATATTCGATTAACGTCATATTCCGTATATTAGTTTCGTTTAAATAAACGAAACTAAACTAAACTATTGAAACAGTATATACATATAGTCAACTTTCAAAATCAATTATTTTCTTCTACGGAAATGAAAAACCTTAACATAAAGCTCATCATCGTTGAGTAGTTCCGTTACTTTAAAAAGTTTTGTGTTGTTTTCTGAAAATGTATTGATAATTCTCAAGAAACAACACAAATGAAATTTCAATTAAAGTAAATCTACTATTTTGTACTGTATAATGTTCAACAATGTCTATTTTTAAAACTCTTTTATTTATTTGTTAAATATTGCTCGGTAGCAAGTAGAGGCAGAGCAGTTAGCCTAGTTAACCAGTGGCCAACAATCGAAACCAGCATTTAATTATTGTATGGATTACGGACCTTCAATGTTAATTCTTATGATCCTTGACGAATCAGATTACAGGAATATTTTATTTTATCATTTTTTTTAATCCACAACAAATATTATTGGTGCATTAATAATACAAAAGTTTTTATTGGATAATGACTTAAACAAAATAGATGAAATTCTTGAAAACTATATAATTTGAAATCATACGTAATTTTAACAATAGTAATTTTATTTGTCAAATAGTTCCTAAATTCCTTCTATATCCTTCCGTAACATCCTTTTCCTCATTGCTATGATCAGTGTTATTTTTATTATTCTTTTATTTTTAAACTCTCTTTTCATTTTTTTCTCTTTGTAATTTTTTTTATATTTCTTACTCTTTTATGTTATTTTTTATCAATTTATTTCTCACTTAATTAGTACTGTACCAATTTAACTAAGAGACTTCACGTTGCTCGGGTTGGTTGGAAGAAATTGCCTTATGGCAATAAACCTGCCTTTGTACACATGTACATAAATTATATAAATAAATAAATAAATGTATATTAAATACTATCTTTAATGAAGAAAAGTGATTTTTTTGGGAAATCAGCTGCTGTGGGCTTATCCTCCTGCAACATTGCTGAGCATGGTCATTTTGAGACGGAAAAGTTGTTTTTCTATGACAATGAATTTTCTCTTGTTAACTTTTATTTGTATGTAAACTTATTGTCTCAATAAATATTTCATAATTACTAATTGAAACGAAAAGATTTTAAAAGAACAATACTTACACATATTTATCTAAGAAAATGAAATATAGTAATAAATAATCCAATTATAATATATTGACATAAAGTTACTGAAATAGTTACACATATTATGTAAAATGATATAAAAAAGAAGACAATAAACAACTCGAAATCCTAGAAGTACCTACCATTTTCACCAATAAAACGAGAGTACAAATACCCGGCATCTGATTTTCACCATTAAATAAGTATCAATTATAACATTATATTTAATTTATTTTAGAAGTGCCTAATGTTTCGATTATAACGTCTTGAATTTATAATATTAATAATAATAAAGGCTGCTTTGTACCCTGCGCAAGTGGAAATTAAATCATGAACAAATAAAATGATATGAAAGTCATTGCACCTTAACCGCAGAGTGAAATATGAATGAAAGAATTTCATGATGTCATGTTCTGATTTGTTTAGTCTTCACTCTTTCGTTGTTTTATATTTACACCTATGTACATACATAATGTTGTTTATCAACGATTTGTATATATGCGAATATGCACATATTATTCGTTGTGAGTTTATTGTTAGTGAGATTTATCTCAAAACACATTCGTAGATTTGCGTTTATTAAATACCTACATATGTTAATATTGTTAAAATAATATCGATCGACTATCATGAGTTTTCAACTCGTACAATGTATAACATGACATAAAACACTCATGTTCAAAGTGTTCAAACATTTTAATTATTATTAGTATTTTAAACATTCTGTACAGAATCAGATAATGGTGCAAATGGCTGGTTTATTGCCTAATCGCAACGATTGGATAAAAAGATTTTTAATTTAAAAATCATATTCATTCATACCATCACGGCATATCCCACAATGTGGGGTAACCAGCGAAAGGTGTGCGGGTGTGCATTGCCTTATAGAAGGGAGCACAACATATCTGTGTATACCCACACACCAGTCTCGTCTCACCTAAAAAGGCACTATATTCAGAATGGGTGGTGAACCTCATTGCTGAACTATGTGAGATATTATTGTCTGCCTGTTGTATTTTCGATTACCCGGCTCTTACGGGACACTCGAAAACAATAATAGAAAAGAGTAGAAGCACTATTCTAAGCCGGTGCCTCACAGCTAGCATAAAAATCATATTATCAGTGTAATTTCTACAGTTGGGATTGTACGATTATTGTTGCAGTTATCACCACAGGTATCCAACTGTGGGTAACTGTGGCATGGATTATTATAATTCTGAGCTATTTTTTTTCATTTGTATTTAATTATATTTTGTTAATTTATGTTTCTTTTTTGTTCAACTTATGTTATACACTGTCTTTCCTATTTTATGTTAAATTATCGACCTCAATACAGGCCAGCCCTAGTGAGGTCGAAAATTATGTATTATTATGTATTTTGTTACCTGTAAAGATAAATAAATAAATAAATAAACTTCTATAAAAATAACCTACGTGTGAACCTACGTCTGACCTCCACACTATGATGTCTTTACATAGGTACATACCTCCATGTTCTGTATAGAAAACAAAATTTCTTGAAACGTTCAATAATCCGGATTTAAAGGTTTATAGTTGTGTATTTTTCTACAATACATACTATCGCCATGGACATTTGGATCTCATGTGTTACATGCATTAATTAATTTTTTTTTCCTTTAAAGTATCGGATAATATCTTTAAATATTTCGGGGATGAGGGGGACGGTTTGAGCAAATACCAACCAAGAAAAAAAAATTAATTAGAGCTCAACCCAGCCCACGTGATTTCTCAAGTCATTTGCCGGTAACTAAACTAAAAAAAATATTTCTCCTTCGTTTTCTCAAAAGTAAGACGTAATATTTTTGAATATCTACATCCTATATCGTATTTACTTGTGATTCATTTTATGATTTGAATAAAAAATAATTGAGACTTAAATAAGAAGTTTCGTGAGATTTTGACGTATCGTATGTCGTTTATTTCTTTCGTGGAAGTAATTATTCGAATACTTATAAAAAATATTATTTTTTAGTCTTTGAATATTTTGAAAAATACTAAATTTGTAAGCGACGCAATCCATTTCGTGTTCGTATAACATAAACAGAGTATAAAGTTCTCAGGCAAAAAATATTCGTCCTAAAAATATTATTTTAACAGTAGAAATAAAATATTTTGCAATAATTGGAAGTTTTTAATAATTTGTTATTAAAGACTTATGAAATGTTTGAAATATGGCATTTGTATATTACAAAATGAAATAGCACTAAAACTTATTTAAGTAAAAATATAGTTCTTTCTATCTTCTATAAAATATTCATATTATACAAGTGGACCCGGACAGACCTTGTTCTACCACAGACCACCTTCCTTTAGAGATATAGACCTCATTTTATGTATTTAAAATTTTATCGTACATTTGAATATGGTATATTCTCTAGATCAGCGGTTCCTAAATGGTGGTCCGCGGAACCCTGGGGTTCCGTGGAAGGGTCACAGGGGTTCCGCGGTCTTTCCGAGAGAATTTTTATTTTTTATTTATTCGAATTGAAGCTAACAATACATGAATTAAGTATAGATACAGATAAAACTTACATTACAAAAAATATCCAATCCATACATCAATCTATTAAAAGCTTACAATAATATCAAAATAAAACATAAAACGTTCGTGGAAGACTCGTTACCGCGCGCCGTCGCGTCTACCCGATAAATAGTGCGGGCGGTGCGGGACGTGGAGATGAGCGGTGAATTGCACAGCACACAGCACAGCACACTCATGACTCATCTGATTTATTTATACAAACACAACAAGACTGACTCAACAAATCATAACGAAAATTGCCGCGCAGTGAGAAAATTTCAGGTAATATTTAACACGATAAAATAAAAAATTTCTCACTGTGCGTCAATTTTAGTTTTAAATTCTTGGGACAAACATTACAAGTATAAAATTTTCTCGCTACGCGGCATTTTTCTTTTTTGGTTTACTGGTGCAAACATTAAAAGCTTAAATTTTTTTCGCTGCCCAGCAGTTTTGATTTTGATTTATTGATACAGTCTAACATGAAAATATTCAAACTATGTACATACAAGGTAAACACTTTATGTAGTTATCAAAATAGCCATATCTGGGGTTCCGCCAAAAAAAGTATGATCATTTAGGGTTCCATGGCCAAATAAAATTGGGAACCGCTGCTCTAGATGCGTAATACAGATGTCAATAGATTTGATCACACTGCCATAGCTTACATAACTTAAAAATCAATCACAATTCTTTATTCCTATAAAAATCCGGTAAAGTGCACCATGTGCCTACAATAATATATTATGTAGGTTTGAAATAATAAAAATGGCACATATAAAAAACATAGTTTTTTTTCTATCTACCATAGATTATGTAGGTATATCAGATATAGTAAATACATCATGCGCTTGCTATACATATGTAGGTTTTACATAAAGATATATTTGCACATTTAAAAAAACATACATCATACACATATTATTATAATATTTACATATTATATAATGATAAATATGTACATAATTATGGATGACTTAACTTCAAAAAACATTCTCCTGTTTTGAAGTGAGTCAGTCACATTTCAAAACACATACCTACAAACTAAAACTAACTTTATAAATCTAAACCTAGGTATAAATAATAATAATAATCTAAAGTAATAAAGCAATCAAAATGTTAGTGTATGTGTGTGTGTGTGTGTGTGTTTGTCTCACGCCTTCTGAAAAACCAAGAGCATCTAAAAATCTAATTTAAGTGCGAACATGTACCAGTATACCTGATGCAGTGTCACGCTAAAAAGAATGCGATAAAAATGCTGAATTTTAAAAATATTTAAATAATTATTTTTAAGTCATATCTGTCAAAAAAGTGTACATTTTGCACGCAAATATCTGTTAGTTTAAAAGTTAGAAGTAGGTATTTACACAAAAAAAATATATTTTGAAGTATAACTTAGCGTTTAAGTGAAAAACATGGTGAATATTTGGTATAATTATAATGTTTAACTTATTTTTAAAGTAAGCCTTTTGTACATAAACGCCGCCATTTTAATATCTTTTCATACAATATTTCATTTTCCCACCGAATGAATATGTTCTTGAAAATAATAAACCTTTGAAATAAATGTAATTATGAAATAATAAAATGAAACACGAGACATTACGGCAAGTTTTAAGACATATATTGTAAAAATGTGTTATTTATTAGTAAAGATATAGGCATAATAAAATTGCATAATTTGTAAATAATATTTGATTTTTCTGACAATTTTCATTTTTATGGCATCGAACAAACCAATGTAGGTACCTACATATTCAAAAAATGTATCCGAACCATTCGATATTACTTACGTGTTCGAATCGTTTCCATGGCTACAGAAAGAATGTGATATTCAAATAAAATTTGTTAGGAATCGAATTTATTTAGAAGGTTGTTGTAGGTAGGTACCTACCTAATACTATTTACTTACAAATCAACAATAATATACCTATACTGATTTCCTATAGGAAAATTATTTTATTTATTTATTTATCAACCGTTTGTCCGATTATAATGAAACTTTGGTGAATTGTCGAGCGTATGCCCAGGATGGTTTTTGGATTTAAACTTTTTTCTTATTCTTCTTCTTCTTCGTGTATTTGGTCGTTTTACCTATGAAGGGGGAGTATCCTGGGAAAAGAAGGTCCGACTGTCCCTCCATCTATTCACAGGTCTTCCAGGACGGGTTCTGCATATAAACTTTTTTCTTCTTTTTCTTCAACGTGTACTTGGTCATCTTACCTATGAAGATGAACTATCCTGGGAGATGAAGGTCCAATTTTCCTTCCATCTCTTCGCAGGTTTCTGGATTTAAACTTTTTTCTTCTTCTTCTTCATCGTCTATTTGGTCATTTTACCTTTGAAGGTGGACTAACCTGGGAGAAGAATGTCCAATTTTCCTTCCATCTCTTCGCAGGTATCTGGATTTAAACTTATTTCTTCTTCTTCTTCTTCATCGTGTATTTTTGGTCATTTTACCTATGAAGTTGGAGAATCCTGGGAGAAGAAGGTCCAACTGTCCTTCCATCTCTTCGCAGGTATCTGGGCTTAAACTTTTTTCTTCTTCTTCGTGTATTTAGTCATTTTACCTATTAAGTAGAGCATCCTGGGAAAAGAAGGTTCTTTCATCTCTTCGCGGTTCTTCCAGGATGGTTTCTGGATTTAAACTTTTCTTAACCGACTGATGGGACGGGATGTAATGAAGGGAAGGGAGGCACTAAAGGGCCTGAAGGGACGGGAGGTATAAAACTGCCTGAAGGGACGGAAGGTACTGAAGGGCCTGATGGGAAGGGACGTAATGAGGGATTAAAGGGACGGGAGGTACTGAAGGGCCTGAAGCGGCGGGTCCTGGAGTCTAATTCTTTTTCTTCTTAATTTTATGTAGACCTTTAGGGCAGTTTTTATACAAACTATTTCCTATTGTCTAAATCATCTTCTTCTTCTTTTATGTATACATTTGGGTCATTTTTTTATAAAAATTATTTCCTTTAGTCTAATTATTATTCTTCTTCATTTAAGTACGTAGACTTTTGGGAGAGTTTTAATACAAACTATTTCCAATAGTCTTATTCATTTTCTTTTATGTAGACCTTTTGGTCAGTATTTATACAAACTATTTCCAATAGTCTAAATATTCTTCTTCTTCTTTTTTGAAGACCTTTGGGTGAGCTTTTATACAATCTATTTCCAATAGTCTAATTCTTCTATTAGGTATATGTATTTTTACTTATTTTATGTAGACCATTGGAATAGTTTTTTATACAAACTATTTCTTATAGTCTTATACTTATTTTTCTCTTTTTTATTTAGTCTTTTGGGTTAGTTTTAAGTCTAATAGTCTATTGTGCAGAAATATTATTAACGATATGCACACTTGATGAAAATACATATGAAATGAATGGGATATGGGATGTGACGATATAACCTGCACTAGAATCTTTTCAATACTTTTGTTTAATTAAATTTAAACCATTTATATCATCCTATTTTGAATAATTTTCAACACCTAATATTTAAAGAATGGGGGTTGTGGCCATTACTGAACTCTTCACAACATTTATATTCAAATTAAAAACTATTTACTATAGTTCAAGTCTTCTTCTTCTTCGTTAATGAAGACTTTCAGTCAAATTGAGCAAAAATATAATGCACACTTGATGAAAAAATATAAAAACGAATGGGATGTGACCAATACTAGATCTTTTCAGTACCTACGTTTGTTTAATCAAATTTTAACCACATCCCAACATCCAAAATTACTAAATTTTCAATAGGTACACATTACAATTTGTTTTCGATGATAATATTTAAAAATGGGGGTTGTGGCCAAACCAATCTCTTTACAACGTTGATAAATAGTCATATTTAAAACCATTACGCATAGTCCATGCGAGCAGAAATTGTATAAATATTATACTTCATTCACACTTTATAGCAATATATAAAAAAGAATGGGTTGTGGCCATCACTTGAACATTTTACAATACTTAAACTCAATCAAATTTCAAACCACTTTTCATAGTCTGATATTGCAAAATAATTGGGTGACAATATTATAAAAACGATTGCTTTTTCTTTCACAATTTTACATTCTTGGCCAACGGCGGGACATAAAAGCTAGTAGGAAATAAAACAAATAAAAGCACAGTAAGTTGTAGTGTAATATAATATAATATTATTATTGAAAGCTCTTTCATAAAATAGTTTAGTCTTTTTCAACGATATTATTAAATAAAACCTGAAGAACGTAAGTTAATGATTTAAATTCACAAAACGCTTCTTTTGCGGTTGTTTTAAAATCACAGAATGCTTATTTCGCTATTTTTTAATTGTTATCAATTCACAATTTTGCCTTGGGGTAAATGATTTAAGTGTAGAAAAATGCTGTTGTCCTTAGTTAATACACAAGCTTCTAGCTTAAATTAGGAAAGGAAATATTAATATGTTGATATATGGTACCAAATATTTGTAAACGTATGTACCTATTGTATAATAAATAAATAAATAAAAAAAAAATATTTGGTGTACGTTTTAACTTCTTTTGTAAGATTATTTGTATATAGCGTCGAATTTGAGGACTTGAATTGATCAATGCTGAATGAAATATTAAATTTCAAGTTCTAATCTGAATTTTTGTCAGCCTTGAAATACAATTCTTGTCTCCGAATAAATCCGACTTTGTTGAAATACGGATTTTCCATTTATTTTTAATCGTTTTTGACATTCCTGTACACAATTATCTCACGACACCTACTTACAATTTCTTTGAGTATTTTTTGACAGTTATATATTTTATTAACTCCATTAGCGAGTTGAACGTGTTAATTTAGGAGCAAAAAATCTTTTTTCATAAACAGATCTGCGTTGTGTATACTTTCGGCAAACATTTTAGCCACAGTGAAATCCGGATACATTATCCTTCATATTTATTTTTCTTGCGTTGTACATATATATGCGAGGATGAATGCTTGATTTTTAAGCACGATCATAAAGAAAATAAGACTTCCTACCTCTCATTTGTATATCTTGAACATGTACATTGGCATTCAATGAATATTTTTCATCAAAATATAAATACCACAACGTAAATCTAAAAATAGCACATAATCATGAGCAATGTTACCATCATTTCTATTTCCGATTTGATGTTCATACAGCACCTGTGAATGTTTAGAATGTGAATCTTATCAACTACACGATTTTTTTTGTTTTTTTTTTCTCAGTTATTTACGTTAATATATCTCAGAGGACGGTATTTCATATTTTATATATTCTCAATGAAGATCATTTTATTTCTATAGAACATTGACTCAATTTTATATTCTTAATTTATAACGGAAACTTGATTTCATAATAATTTATCGTCAATAAAAAATAATAAATGTTCATAGCATAAGTACCTACCTAAGAATACTACATTATACCTATACGTATGTACCTATATAGTAGCAGATTTTCTTGACTCTCGGATATTGTATAAATGTATATGACTTCTATAGTGAAACTTCTAATTCAAAAAAGTATTTTTGAAATGTATATTCAACCAAAACATTAAGTCGATATTGGTTAATTTTATTTTAGTATTATTAATAATTTTGATATAAGTTATCGTTACAGTGCAAATTTTGTAATTGAATTTCACAAAAAATTGAAAAAGACGAACATACTTTGATTAAAAATGAATGTTTTTTTATTATTTAGTACCTATATAAATTCTACTTAGGAAAAATTACAAGGGCGCTTCGTTCAATAATTGAGTTAGTCTTTTTCTCATCAAAAAATATTCATAATAATTACCTTTATGCTGTAGGTACCATCCGTTGTACAAACATATATTTATAATCTCATTGAAATCACAGATGTTTTCAGTTGTCAGTCAGTATACAAAAATGCTTACGTATCCGGTTTTCGACATGAATAAATAAATTAACACGAAGTTCTTTGACTCAGCTGTAACTTAAAATCATAAACTATTTATTTTGTTTAAAAATCCATTTATTTCCGACGGTTTTTATAGTGTCATTTTATTTTTAATGGATTTCATGGTAGCATTTTTCGACAGTCACTTTACTATGGAAGAAAAAACTGAACATGAAATCAAGTATTTTTATAATTGCATAAACGCAAACATTAGATTTTTTTCCCTGTCGGTAGTCAAATGATATTTTTATTGACAAACTTTTTAATATCTCAATAGAGACGAAGTTGGGTTATTATAGAAGAGCCAGGAACTCAAAGCACCTACAGGGCTTACCACCTGTCATCGGTTGGGTTACGTGATCACTTTATGCGCTTGCGCAACGTTCACCAATTATGCTTTCTTATTGAGTTCCTTTATCAATGTAATTTTTGAAAGTTCTATAATATGTTTGAATAATGTGTAACAACTCACCTGAAAATAAGGAATTATACCTACTATTGCCATCTATGAAGTAACGAAGAAACCTTTTTTTGTAACGCCATCTATTGAGAAATTATTTTATTTGTAAACAATGAAAGCAACAGTCCTTATAAATGAGGTGACGGTGTCTCGCACAGATGTCACCCCTGAACTGCTGCAGAAATATTATTTCATTTTTGATAATTTTAATAACACTATGCAATAGTTGAGAATTCCACGTATTTTTAAATAATTTCAAAATTTTATCGCTAACAGTCATCATCAACATCAGAAATAATTAATTATAATAATTATAAATTGATTTATAACAAAAAACATAGTTATATTCCACAATGAATATGAAATTAATTAGCCACAGATATGATTTCACTAGACATTTCCATCTTGTATATTTATATTGAATTCACATCATTCTCTATTTTATATTTATATACTAACCATTTTACAATAGGAAATTTAAATTAACCTGTTGTAAATATTCTTATAACATACGATATAAGAAAATATTTCAAATGCTTACGTAAATAATAAAAACAATATTATTTTCTAAAATGGAAAAATATTGTTTTTGTATTGCTAGCATTGTATCTTTCAAGTTCAGGCGCAATTTGTTATGCCTTTCTTTTATCTCGAAAATCCCTTTGAAAGCTTTTTTCACCAAGGGATAACGAAAGTGACTTTCACTGTTCAACTGATAAGGTTTTCATCCGAAAGTTAAAAGGCACGTTCTTCATAAATCAGCTTTAATAATATTTTAGTCTCTAGCTGTTGTTCCACTACGCCAACTACATATATCTCACTACACATACCTATTATACGATTACGGGTTAGCTTTCTTATACATAGTCGCATCACTCAGAGCGAATTATTTATAAATAATGACAAACAATAATGGATTTCTCGAAACAGAAGCAATTTCCCCCCGAAAAAGTCCATTAAACTCTCAACAATTTCAAAAAGAATGTCAATAAAAATAACATGACTAGATTTCTATTGAGATTTTGAAATATTTTTTCATTAATAATCCTTGTGTGTGTGTCTCTGGTATTACCCAGTGACAGGAAGATGGAGAATACAGGATAATTTGTCTAAGTACCTTTCCCGAGGTCTGGTTCAAAAATGAATACCCCATATGTCTTTTGATATTCACCTCACATAATATCACAACACTAAACTTTAACTTGAATGGCGATGACACAGATTTGAATGATTTGTTTGATGAGAGTCCGAACATAAAGGTCACACGGTGTGGTCTTGATGCTAACTGACTTTTGTAGGCAAATGCTGTAGGTATGAAGGAAGGGAGGTAGGATAAAGTGTAATAAATATTATTATTATTTATTTATTTTTTAAATGGCACTTGTAACCTCAAATGGAGGAACTTTGGCCAAAGTCAAGTTTTTTAACAAAATCGTGCATCTTAATTACATTAAAATAAAAAACAAATTATAAAGTATGTGGAATACAAAAAAAGGTTAATAATTAATACTGAAATTAAATATTTAAAAACTTGGGAAAAAAGTTTTTTTTTAAAATGGGAATTCTAAAATGAAATCACAATTTGACGTTATTCTGTCTGATAAATTTTGTAAGAACATTAAGTACTTAAAATTTATTAAGGCTAAGTAATGAGATATTTTAAATTTAATCAGGTGTGTTAAAGATATTGGGAACTAAGATGTAGGGCAATTGAAAAATATGTGATCCAATCTGTCTTCTTCTGTTGAATCTCAAAATATTAATGTATACCACCTACCAAACATACCTACCCGTGTGCATATATATTTGAATTAAGGGAATATCGTTCGATATAACGTAAGTATAGCGAACACTCCTTAACGAACTTTCTTATTCGTATCATATTTTTTTACTCGTCATACGTTTAATATTAATTCTTTGTGTAGGTACTCATCCAAAAAATGACATTGAATGTGAAAAGTAGGTGTACCAGAAGGTTATTAAACCTGCTCTCATCTATGGACTACGTATTAATCATTTACTAGCATTAAAATAATGGAAAATAAAGCTGCTCGCCTCCACGTGGTACACCCTGGGTAACGCAAAATGAGTATGCAACTAATGGCTGCCAGATAATCAATGATCTCCTGGCCGAAAGCTACATCACAATACGAAATAAGTTAAAATCTTTGAAATGAAATCTAAACGATCAATGTCTTTAAATACTATCTCAAAAGGCCCTTATCAGGGCCGCTCGACAAGAGATCTCGGACCTAGCATCCGTATCTGCCAATTGAACATAGAGGGCATTAGCCACTCCAAATGCCAATTACTAAGCAGGATCCTGGCTGAACACCAAATCGACGCAGTCACTATACAAGAAACACATGCGGATAGTGAGGAACAACTTAACCGACGAGGAAGTATACCAGGCTTTGACCTCATCGGTGCCACCTATCACCGCTTCTATGGCGTGGCCACATATGTCAGATCAAACATTGAGGATGTCCATCTCCTATCAACCTTCAATAACAATGACATACACACTGTCAATATCAAAATGAATGATACTGTAATCTGCAACATATATAAACCCCCCTCAACTAATTGGCCAAGCGGGGTCATCCAGGCCCACCCACATCCAGCTGTATACATCGGTGACTTTAATAGTCACCACACTCAATGGAAGTACAGAACCACTGACCACAACGGAGAGACTCTTGCCGGCTGGGCTGAGGACCATGACATGAGACTCATCTTTGACGCCAAAGAACGTGGATCATTCAGATCGGCGGCCTGGGGTCGCGAGTCCAATCCGGATCTGTGTTTTGTCTCGACGGAGAATGGTCGACCAATCCCTTGCACTCGCAGGATCCTCTCTGACTTTCCCCATAGCCAACACCGCCCGGCACTTGTAGAAACTGGTATAAAAATCCCACTGATAATCTCACACCCAAAACCAAGATGGAACCTCCAGAAAGCTAATTGGAAATTGTTTTCTAACGACCTAGATAAATGCCTCGGGTTGATACCACCGAAAAGTTCCAATTACAAAAGATTTGTGGGCGCAGTAATCAGTACAGCCAAAAAACATATTCCCAGAGGCTTCAGAAAAGAGTATGTTCCCGGATGGAGCGAGAAGAGTGAGGAATTATACGAGGAATATCTCCAAAGTGGCGAACAAGAGATTGCCGAAGACCTTCTAAACAGTCTGGACGCCTCCCGCCGTCAGAAATGGATTAAAACAGTAGAGACTCTAGATTTTAAAACATCAAGCAGAAAAGCATGGTCTCTCCTACGAAAACTGGGTGGCAGTAACTCCTCAAAAGGCGCTGAATCACTGATCACTCCGAAAAAAGTGGCATCACACATAGCTCTCACATCTAGGGCTCCTAGCGAAAAAGAACATACCAGAAAGGTCAAACATGAGCTTAAATCGCTTAAAAGATCACTCAAAAACATTGAAACCATGTCTACTGCCTTCACAAAAGAGGAGATATCAAGGGCAATAAAAGAGATGAAACCTGGAAAAGCTCCCGGTTCTGACGGAATCCACTCGGAGTTTTTGATTCATTGTGGCAAATATGCAATAAAATGGTTGACCATCTTCCTTACGGATATTCTTCAGACAGGTAACATACCTGATAAATTAAAGCGAGCAAAGATTATCGCACTGCTAAAACCAGGAAAGCCGCCTGATGAAGCTAAAAGCTATAGACCAATTGCTCTCCTAAACACAACTTTTAAACTACTAGAAAGAGCTACATACAATCGAATAGCTCCTAATATCTTGGAGAAGGTGCCGGTGGAGCAGGCTGGTTTCCGCCCAAACCGCAGCTGCTGTGACCAAATACTGGCACTTACTACATTCATTGAAAGTGGCTTTGAAAAGAACCTGAAGACGGGTGCTGCCTTTATAGACCTCTCTGCTGCATATGATACCGTCTGGAGACAGGGACTGATTTACAAACTGGCACGCGTAATACCCTGTAAGGTAATCATACCACTAATCGGCAGCATGCTCACAGGCAGAACTTTCACAGTGACGATGGGAGCCTCAAAAAGCGGCGTCAAAAAGCTGAACAATGGACTTCCACAGGGCTCTGTCTTGGCTCCACTCCTTTTCAGTCTTTATATTGCAGATCTGCCGGAAACAAAATCACGTAAATTCGGATACGCCGATGACTGGACCCTGGCAATTCAACACCGCAACTTCGAAAAGGTTGAATCCGATCTTGCATCAGACCTAGAAGCAATGAGTAAATACCTAAGAGACTGGAGGCTTATACCTAATGCTTCCAAGACAGAAGTTACCTGCTTCCACCTGAATAACAGGGAGGCCAAGAGGGAGCTCAACGTGGTCTTCGAGGGAAAAACACTAACTCATAGCAGTTTCCCAAAATATCTGGGAGTCACCCTCGACAGAACACTCTCTTTCAAAGAACACCTCAGTAAACTAGCATCAAAAATAAAAACAAGGAACAATATCATACAGAAACTCTGCGGCACCACATGGGGATCCACGGCGGAAACATTACGCATATCGGCATTGAGCCTTGTTTATTCGGCAGCTGAATATGCATCTTCCGTATGGTTAAACAGCGCCCACACTAGACAGGTAGATACTCAACTAAACTACACAATGCGAATAATTACGGGAACCATAAGATCTACGCCTACGCATTGGCTGCCTATCTTAAGCCACATTCCACCACCTGATCTCCGAAGATTGAACGCACTAATCAGAGAATACACCAAATTTGTCCAAAATCCCACAATGCCAGCCAACACAGACCTTAACCACCTCCTGCAGAGTAACAGGCTCAAATCTCGAAATCCTCCACTTCGAACAGCTTCCAACCTTTCCGTGCATAATATTAAATATAACATCTTGGAGGCATGGATCACTGAGTGGCAAAGTAACACTGGTGACCCATCTTTGATCCCCCTGCCCTGCATCACGGAGACGCCGCCCGGCTTCGATCAACCAAGAAGGGTCTGGTCGGCTCTAAACAGAATCCGAACTGGTCACGGCAGATGCGCTGATTTTGCCTACAAATGTGGATGGCAAGAGTCCCCTGGATGCGACTGTGGAGCTGACAGGCAGACAATTGAACACATAGTCAATGAATGTCCTCTCAGATCATACTGTGGTAACGCATCGGATTTCTTCACCCTTAGCGACGGAGCGATCGAATACGTCAGGAACCTGGACTTAAACATCTGACAAGCAGGAATCTTGACCCTGCGCTCAACTTTAACATAATAATATCTATATATATTACTATAATCATAATATTCTAATTTGTGATGTACTGTGCTGCCATACGATAAATAAAATGGAAACATCAGAAATGCAAATAAAGAATCCTCTTTAGATGGCAAAAATAATGAGTAGGTACAATCCATCCATGGTTGCTTAGAACTTGCATTAATATACCAAAAAGTACAGAGGAAGCAGCTACTTAAGTTAATGCATTTTTAAAGAAACAATAGGACAATGATTTGGTTATGAAGACAAAGGGAAAAACAATAAAAACCTGAATTTCGAATCATGAGAAATAGCTTCAAACATACCAAAGAACTAGGTACTATAACATCCAAGATAAATATCAAAACGGAGAGTCAAATTTTTCTTTAATTGATAATTCTTTATTATAATAGATTCATCTCAAGGAAGTTCTTTTTTTCTAATTGATGTTAAAAACTAGATGTATAATCATTTGGCAAGATTTGCAAAAAAGGTTTTTTTGGTTTGTTTGAGGGTGTGTGGTAGGTTATTTCAAAAACAATGGAACATTTAAATACTTATTTTTAATATGCATAAGTAGAACAATATGATCTAGGGCCTGAGCCAAGTTGAAAACGCTTAACGATATTTTTTTTTGTATGGGATTTGACGTTTGTTGTAGAATTTTTTTCTAGAATAATAAACAACAAACGTCAAATCCCATAAAAAAAATAGCGTTTGGAGATATCGTTAAGCGTTTTCGATTTAACTCAGGGGTCTTGTGTAACTGTGAGTAGGTATCTAATTATATTTATAGAAATAAAGTTATTGAAAAATATTCCAATTAAATATTTTGTATGTAAAAAATATGGTTTGTGTAGCATTACACCCTCCTGCCCACAGACTGGAATAAAAATTTTATTATTATTATTATTATAAATACCTAATCATTATAATTTACAGGTACTGAACACAACATTCTATAATTACTAATCACACTACATTTACTTCGCAGTTGTTCAAATACATTAAATGTTTTTATATGAAGTAGGTATACCTACCTCCATTGCAGACATATTTTTATACTATGTAATATACATATACATATGTATGCTATCACAATTTTTTAGCATATTTTTAACAGATATCATATAGAGTGCATACGGAGAGTTTCGTCATGATTTTTATGTTATCGTGGCGTAGGTAATGCATACAAAATTTTATGTCCTCTATACCAGTGGTTCCCAAACTTTTGATTTCACGTACCACACACGAAATTATAAATCAGTAGTGTACCACTGAACTGTGACCGTTAAAAAAACCTTCAAAATGGTAAAGTAATAAAAACTGCAATAACTGACAACATTATCATTTATTAATTATAGGATAAAAATACAATATTCTTAGTGTGAAAAATGGTGCTGCATGTTCGAGACAAGATAGGAAATATCTGGCTCAGTTGTACTTAATTTTAAGCGCAAATTGGGGTCAACGTTAAGCTTATTACGATATTAGTTTTTTATTATCAACATAGCAGAAAATCCGTTCTCACAGAGATACGTGGTTGTACATGGAATCAGAAACAGTAATGCTTTTCTGGACAGCGATGGATATTTATTTTTAACTTTTAGCCAAAATTCACACAGCTCTACTTTGTTATAGAAATGATGGAGTTGGTGTTTCTTCCCAACGTTAGTTAGTGATATCTTTCTTACACCTTGGACAGACTTTGACGTCGAAGTTATTATTAAGTGTTGGAGGATGGAAGGAACTCCCCAAGCTATAAAATAATATTACGTATATTGGCTTTACCTCCAAAGATAACGCTGTCATCATCTAGTCTTGCTCGAGTCAGATGTCACTTTCCGATGATTAAGAAACTTTGTATTAGATATTACTATCACACAAGCACCAATATACACTGAGGAGAAAATTAATAAAAGAACCAGAATAACCATAAAAAACTTTAAACGGAATATTGTATTTAAGATTAGTATTTCTGTTGTCCTCAAAGATAATACATATTTATCCGAGTATAACCTGGAAAAAAACCTCGCTATTTTGATAAAAACCGATGCTACATTATTACATTAAAACATGCAAAATGCATAGGTACTCATCATATTTTTGATCAAAATTAATTTCAGTAGAAAATATTTCTTATGCGATAAATTGTCGAAACTAGGCTCCTACAGAGATTATTTGACCTTAAGTAAACGTGATCACTTTACACCATTGCGCAACGTTTTTTTTTTATGAGGATCTACCTATAGGTACAGAAATATTCGGGTTGAAGTTAAATCTGTGTGGAGCTTACATGTAGGTACTCGTACATAATATAAAGAACTTAATGACTTAATGAATCTATGACTATTTCTATAACGCTATGATTAGACAGTGGAGCACTGAATTTACTAGTTTTGTGCAAAGATTACCAAATATATTTATATATTTTATTAATAAGTAGGTACATACCTGAATAAAAAAAATAATAATACCTATGTTTCTAAGATAAATATACCTACACAAAAAAAGATTATACGTGTGTTAAATTTGTATAGCAATACCTACCTTTCAAATGAAATAAAAATAGATTGACAATTAATTAATAAATGATTGATTTTTGATATGTTATTTCTTTTTGAATATAGGTATGAAAAAGGTAAATATGTCATCATAAAAGTAAGAGCATAAGGGCATAAAGAGATAAAATGATATAATGTGCATTATAATTATTTGTTTATATTATGTAAAAAACTTAAAATAATAAATAAATAAATTTAAATTCTTCAATTTTCTATTAAAGAGGATGCATACTGGTAAACGCAACCGCTTCCAGTTGCCAGACTTGTTATACCTATACCTACTTTTTCATACCTATAAGAAAAAAATATCAAAAAACCAGCCAAACATAAATGATTCATCAAAAAATTGGTACCTAATATTTCTGGTAGTTAATAAATTAATCGTGTACGATATTCCTTGATCCAAAAGAATAAACAAAATTAACAAGTCGTTTAGTATTTCATTCAGTTAATAATTTTCCTGTCACATGTTTAATATCTACAAACAAAACTATTCACCTTTGATTCCCAAATGTTTTATGAAAATAATAAGATTATGATCATTTGAAAGAGCCGTTTTGTGATTCAGAATCATTCCAAGGCTGCAGATAAATCTTGTATATACTCTACGAAAGAAAACTGTTTTCATCTTTTAAAATTAATATCACAGTATATAGATATTAATTTTAACCAAAGCGGTTTAAAATTAATATCTATTTTTTTATTAAATGTCAGTTTTTAATTTTATAATTTTTATTACTGACTATTATCGGTTCATCAAAATTATCGGCCAAGTTCATCGTTAGAGTGATTTATTTATTTATTTTTGGATTAAAATATTTGTAACTAATAAAAAACACCTAATTATAACGAAAATACCAAGGCTTCTAAAAAACCTCGTGGTAATTCATAATTATAGAAAATATAGTACCTAATATAGTACATAGTCAAAATGACTGGTAATCTTTGTCAAATTGTGTTTTTTACTCCTCACTAACCCAAGGGGATATAGTTGGGAGTTATTATTTTGCAGATTATCAACTAGTATCATGCTGAGATTATATTCTGAAAGTTTCATCACGAGTAGGTATCTGTGTGTATTAATTTTACTTTATTGATTATAAACTAAAGTACTCATTCGATTCCTTTCACATTTTGCAAATATGTATATCTAATACTCACTTAGACCCCATTAGATTTTGAAGGATATCTGAATGGTGCTTCTCAATTTTTTTAACTATCAAATATTTTGATCCCAAGTGACCCAAATCTCAGAAAACGTAAAAATTTTATTTTTAAATCGGTAAAAAGGCACATCACTTTCATAAAATGGCATTGAAGAATTATCATGTTTTCATCGTAAAATATTTAAATAAAAAAATAATTCAACAAACTCATTTCATGAAAATGCTGAATATTTTCCATACAACTTTTTATACTTATTCTCGTAGAATGACTTGTTATTTCAGCGTTGGCCACAACCCACTCTTTTAACGTGGCTACGTAGGGGACACCAGCTCCTAGGATTTGGGTCCATTATACTCTTCTGAAGACGTGCATCACGTAGCGTTGGGAAGAGTTTGTAATCTGAACAAGAAAATATGAATTCGGATCTTAAAAATAAGAATCGGAAGATAGTTCCACAGTTGACTAGTTCAGTCAAAAGCGACTGGTTTGAGTATTTTATTTATTTTTATTTATTATTAAAAATAACAAAGAAAAAAACACAATACAACAATATATACAATTTTTAAAAAGATACATTACAATTTTGTTTTTTTTTTATGACTCAACTTCAAAAAGAGTTTTCTCGTGCTTTGAAGTGAGTCACATTTCACAAATCTACAAACTATCTAATCTATTTATATACATACAAATAGTATGTTGAAGGTTTACTGTGAATGGGTGCTAAGATTGAGTTAAAAGAATTACTCTATTGTAAATGAGTGGAAGAGGGACCAGAGATACTTGACAATAAAATCTATATGCATTTAAGTAATGAATTAAATTTACAGTCTTATTTTTTTTACAATTACTATAATTTATTTCTATTACATCGAACATGTTGACAGTCACTGAATGTCCAAACACATTTTTAAATAAAATACTTTCTTTAGAATACGTTTTGAAAGTTCATGCAGAATTCGTTCACGAAGAATGATAATTTCAAAGAGTTTTTCTTTACAACTGTGAAAGTGTTATAATTATAAATCAAAATAGAATTTATTTATTAAAATATAAATAAAACAAGAAGTTTCAATCCTGTGAAATTGTGTTTTATATTTATTTTTTAAAAAAAATTATAATTTAATTTATCACGATGCAGTCTGTAGAAAATTCATCAATTTTAAATAGTGTATATTATACCTACTTCTTAAATTATATCCACATTGTAAGGTTTACTGAACTTTTATAATATTGCTCGTAGTTTGTGTAATTTCAAAACGAACGAGTAGATTATGAATAAATAATGGCATGCCAAAGATTAATTTTATTGTAACGAAAATCTCTTGGGTCTTGTGTTAATTTAGTGTAGGTTAGCCTCGAAAAATATTGTGTTAGTATTATAATCTCAATTTCACCGAATTTAGATAAAGTTGAAAATATTACATATATTGAAATACTTAAAATAAGAATCCTTTTGAGAAATACTTACTGTGTTATTCTAATACCTCAAACTTGAAATAACTACATAATTCTAATTACAGAAAATGTTTTTACAATAGAAATAATACCTACCTATAGCAAGAACTTACCTTTGTAGTCATATCTTTGTACATCATAGATTAGGAGGTTTTAGTTTACAAGGAAGTTTTCGTGATAATTGACAATGATTATGGTTTTGATGAATATATTATACATAGGTATGTCTATATATTTTATATAAGTATTATATAATAATCTACGTGGGATTGTAACATAAAACGCCCCTTTATCGTATATTGTAAATAAATTGTCACTAAACAATTTATTGTTTATATAAAAATAACAAGACATACATACAGATGGGCTGGGTTAGTTACGTTCACCAGTTTTGTTTTTTTTTTAATAAATGCACAAGCATAATAAAAAATAAATAAATCCTTTTTTTAATTTTACGATACATATGATGTTATTAAAATATTACATCATCTCTAGGTAAAGATAATCGAATAGGTACAGCAGATTCCTATCCTCTCGTGTCATAATTAACAAACACATTTTTCTTACTTTCTATTTCATTCCCATGGTTATGGTCATGCTTTATTTTTTTTTGGTAGACTATGTTCATGCTATGTTATTTTGTTATTTTTTACATAGGTATCTGTTTATATAATTTTTATAGATTTTTTTGGATAGATGGAGAATTAATGTATTTGACTGCGACATGCGAATCCTAGCTTAGAGCCTAGCAACAGATATGTAATTTTATTGTTGTGAGTCGCTTGATACATTTGTGGGTAGACTGTAGTCATGGTGTCATGGCCAGTACATTTTTGCCTCGTTCAATATACTTATTATTTATTGTGTATCATTTTTTATCTTGTTTATTTCACTCTTGTTATAAGTTAAAATATTTAAGGTAGGTACATTTTTTTTAATTTTTTTAGGTATATGCATTATATATATAAATATTATATTTTATTTATTTATATGAGGTGCAATTATAAATAATTTATTTTTTACTTTTAATATTTTTTTTGTTGTACCTATATATTTAGGTAGATATAAAAATGAATTTTTTTGCACCCACACACAGGCAATGTCTTCCTGGGATTTTTGGTATTTGTATAATTTTGATCTGTAGGTACATATATGTCTTGATACATGTGAAAAAAAAATATGTATGTATATGGTGTAAAAAAAAAATTTTTTTTCAATTTTGGTTTTTAATATATTCATAAATACAATATATCGAAAGGGCTTTATTTTGTATTTCTGTCAATCGCTTACCTTCATTTTCATTCTGTCAATGTGACTGAACCACCTAAACTTATAAGTTTTAATTTTGTTTTAATTAAACCCTTTAACTACGTAATCATCCATAGAATTAATATAATCTAAGTAATCATCTTTTTTGTACATATTTTATTAAATCAAACACTGTTTCAAAATAACCTATTGAAAATAATGTATAACATAAAAAATATATTGGAATGGTTGGTTGAACTTCATTTATTGTAATTTTCAAGGTCTTACGGAACTGAAAATTGTGTTTTTCTTTTCATCACCGGCTCTGCACTCGGGGACTGTAATAGAATATGTTATTTACTCATTTATCTCGGCACAAAAGTGCAAAATGAACAAACGACAAACGTGATTGTTCTTTAATCACCTTGGTGTCGAGTAATTCACGCTCGTAGACGTATTCATCGTGTCTGAAGTTCAATAAAAACTTACACTGCTTATTTTATCTGTTCTGAAATATTTGTATTTTAGCCGTTGAAGCTATTTGTCGTCTTCCTGTCTGTTCTTTAATTAATTTTCTCATTGCTCTTTCCCCTTGATGTTTGAAGTAAATACCATTAACTGGATTTAGTGAAAAATCTTTTACTACACTTACCTAAGCGAAACAAATATGTTATTTTGAACTCAAATCCACTTGACAAGTCCATCTATCGACTCATATTTATATACAAATATATTGTTCATTATCGATTTTTTTCCTCCCAGAGAATTAAGAATTACGTGAGAAATGACAATAAGGAACACTTTCTCGCAATCTGTGCAAGTGGCGAGTTTTTTTGTTGTTTGGTTATTTTGTCCTACTAACAAACTCCAACCCAAATAAGCAACCACTGACATATTTTTAAACAAATTTATTCTCCGCTGGAATTTGAACCTAGAAAGCCGGCATAGAAGTCAGAAGATCAACCGGTCGACGAAAAATATAAAAGGACAATATTGTTATGAAAAAATTATTTCACGTATTTGGGTATATCTACGGAATATTTTTATCAAAAACTGACATAATTGAATAAATTAAACGATATTTTATTTTCAAAAACGTTATTTCCTTCCAAAGGAAACGCTGTTGCTCGTATCTATCGTAGAAATTTTCAATGTATATTTTTTTCCAACATTTTTTTAAACGAACTTCAATGGAAAACACAAATTATTCGATTTGTCACTACGACCTCTGAGGCGCCTACGGGGGCGGGAGTATTCCCATGAGTCTGTCATTTCTAATCAATACGAACAATGAATTCTTGCCAACCGAGTAAAAAGGTACAAGTAAATAGTAAATACCTCTAAAAACAACACACATAACATTAAAAATATTTTTCGATGTATGCCCAGTATAATTTAACTTGATCTCTTCATTTCATTTCACAAGTCAATATATAAATCAAACACGTAGAAATACGTATTGTTTTAACTATGTTTGTGAAAAGTTCCTAATATGTTTTGAATTTTAAATACGATTTATTTATTATTTATTTTATTTTACAAAGGACAGCACACAGTACATGCATACAATTATTAAAATTAAATAAATAATAATACAAAAATAACATGTACCTCTTACGTACTATACCTAATATCAAAATAATACAACAAAAAAGTGTGAATTATTGTGGGTGCGCGCATGAGAGAAGAATAATACATACATGTGTGTGTGAAAGAGATATCTAGAAAGAGTGTGAGTGTGTGGGTGTGTATGTGTGTGTGTTTTGTGTGAGAGAGTGTGTGCATGTGTGTGTAGACGAACATATATTGACAGATTCATGAGTTAAATTAAATCATAAATTATAATGTGAGAATTTTCATTTTATATTTATATTCAAATTCAATAAATTATTTTTTCCTTTTTTATTTTCTGTTTTTACTCTCCACATTGTGGAATAATGGAGAGTCATGCTTTCACAATTTTTTAGCGTATTTTTTACATCAATTTCTTGACTAGTATCATATAGAGAGTCCACACTATGAGTTTCGTCGTGATGTGTTTGTATGTATGGCGTACGCGCGCTGTACGGATTATCCTTTTTGTGTCCTCTCTAAAGCCCAAACTATAATTCCGATTAACTTCATATTGATAGTCCATAAACTTAGAGCAGATTATTTTCCATAGGTATCCGTTAATTTCTTATATGTATGCTTTCATATGTCCATATTTTCAAAATGCTCTCATGGTCTGGAAAATCGAGGTATTTTTATGCTTTTTAAAATTTTGATACAATAAAAATACACTTATCAAAAACGCATTTAAGGATTGTCAAAATTTAAAGAAAAAAATCTGTGGTTTGCCATATCAATGTGAAATAAATTTCATATTTGTATGAAAAATGTATACCTTTAACAGAAGTTAAATAGCTTCTGTAAGAGAAAATTGAGTTATAAACTTCATATTGATATTGTATGTGTCTCTATAGACAAATGTATTTTTTATTCTGCACTTCTATTTTCCTCAAAGGGTAGGCAGTGAGAACCTAACACCGCATTCTTCTATCTTGACACATAAACATCGCCTCATTAATTTTGATACACTGTCTCATACGTGCTCATCTTGTTAGTAATGCAGTGGTCGCAAGTTCGAATCTTGCCTAGTCTGATTTCGTTCACCTATAGCACAAGCATTTATGATATGTATATGTACTTGTTTAACAACACATTCATATTAAAAAAAAAACGCAAAATTAGGATTTTATTTTATTGAAAACTAGGTTGGTTAGGATAGGACAATTTATAGGTAGAGATTGTTTCATAAAATATTGCTTGCCGGTTTAAAGGTAGGTATTTATTTTCCCTTTAATTAATTATAATATAGGAACAGTCAATCAAAGTCAGACAGAATTATGATACAATGAGTATATATTAAAATCGTTAATACCTTGTGTTTATAAAATAGCTTGTTATATCTATTTTCTCTTGTCAAAATTACAATCCACAAGTCTTCAGCCCGATACATATTAATTATCTCATTAAAACGTACTTTTATAGCTGAAACGATGAATAGATAGTATTTTTGGTTTCATTATTCATTATCAAATTCACGGAATCCCATAGCACAGCGGAGAACAACATGGAGAGGCTAACAGAGTTGAATGGAAGCCACATGAACATGACATAACCACAAAACTCGCTGACTGTAAAGGAACCTTGCGGTCTGTACGTATCCATATCATAAATAACAATATTATATCTCAAACACGTTTCATATTTCCAACTTCTGACCTTTACTAGTGAATCTCCACTAATGCTTTGGTTAAATAAAAAAAAAACATGCACATTACTCTCCACTGCAATGACAACTCAAAGTTTTTGTTTTGAAATACAGGTGAGATAGGGGGCGTGAGAAACCAAAATAAATAAAAATTGACTAATATTGTACAAAACATTTATTTTTATTATGAAAGATAAATAAATGCAAAGATTATGTTGTCAAATGTCTTCCCTCACGCTGCAAACACTCCTCCAATCGTCCACGTAAATTGTTTAGAACTCGCTGACACACCGTTCTCGGAATAGCCGCCATTTCTGCGATGATGTTCTGCTTCAATTGAAGCAAAATTGTGGGTTTATTGTGGTAAATAACACTTTTTAAGTATCCCCACAAAAAATAATCCAAATTACTTATATCTGGACTCCTGGGAAGCCAGTTTATACTCCCTCTTCGAGAAATGACCTTATCTGGGAACACTTCCGTCACGGTCGCAATTGATTTGTTTTATAAAGTCCGTGTCCTTCAATTCTTGCACTAATTGGATTTTGTAAGCCTTCAGATGCAAGTCCTTCTTTAGAATCACATGTAAAGTCGACTTTTTAATTTGGAGTTGTTGAGAGCGCTTCATTATTGAAAGTGATGGATTGTGACGCACCGACTGTCTCACTTGTTCCACAGTTTCTTCTTTCTAACTGTTCGTAAATGGCTTCTGTTTGGGATCTGAACCGTTGAACCAGTATTCTCGAACATTTCTATCCATTTTCTGATTGTGTTCTCACTTGGAGCACTGCGCGTTCGATATTCTGCTCGAAATAAACGCTGAGCAGTAACTACAGAATTATTGTTTTGATAATATGCGCGCACGCAAAAACCGTGATGCAGTACCAAGTACGGATCCATTGCTACTAAATCAGTGTGACCGTTTTCCAAACTGTCGAAAATACCGCACTTGTGGCGAAAATATACTAAAAAATACTAAACCCAATGTGAAAAAATACCAAAAAAATACTAAATTTTTTAACGATATTTGGGAACATACTAAGAAAACACGCATGTTTGTATAGTATAATTGTTCCGTATATAACAAGGAGGAGCGTGGTAAACGAGTTAATTACCGGATAAACAAAATAATATGGCTGGGAGAAACAATGTGTCGCGAGTAAGAAATGGAATCATAAAAAATTCGGTTATATGTACAAAATAATAATGATCATCTTTGCAGAAAAGTCAAATTAAACACATCAGCTCTTGCTGAAAATAATTAAAAAATAATCGGCTGTCATGTACCTAAAAATCAAATATTATATTCAAGGCAATAATATAATATAATTGAAAAGATCTTACAAAACTGAGCTGTTACCGTACTGGAGCTGTTAATTAAATACTTAGCACTGTCACTTAACTACATTCGAAGAAAAAAAGATATTTTTAATCGCCCCATAGATTTGAAAAAAAAACTTAATTTTTCCTTCAAAGAATATGATTAACAAAAGATTGAGATGATGGTGCATCTGAAAGTAAATTTATTATGAAATTCATTTCTGTTCCTATTCAGGACAATATTTTTGTTCGTATTTCCGCTTCATAATAATTATTAACTCCACCAAAACACAAAATGTCAACAAACTTTGTTCAATGTGGACGATACATGTAATTTTACAGAAGTTATTTAATGTTCGATACTTTTTAGTGTTTTTAGAATAATGTGAAAAGTCACCAGTTAAAAAATGTAATTCAAAAGATCCCGCCACCACCATACCATGTCCATCAATGAGTAAATAATACAAGTAAAGAGCGATAAAATTATCATAGAGAAAAAAGTGAATGCAGACAGAATATTAAAAAAATACCAAAAAATGGTAAGTATTTAATTTTCCAAAAATCACAAAATATACCAAAAAATACCAAAAATACTAAAAAAAATACCAAAAAATGGTATTTTATTTTCCATAAATCAAAAAATATACCAAAAATTTCAAAAATACTAAAAAAATACCAAACGTGTTCCAAAGTGGCGAAAAAATACCAATTTAGTACTAAAAATACTAAAAACGGTCACACTGTTCTAAATCTCCAAGTAGTTGTCCGCGTCTCAACCCCCTCCCCGCGCTTACACACCGCACCGTTGCAAAGTAATCGCCAGATCATACCTACCTCGCCTGGACACCCTGTTTATGGACCTATTTTTTTAGATCAAACTCTCAACCAATATCATTATTATCGAGAATACATACCATGACGCATGTCCCTAACGGAGTAGGCAGAGAAAACCGTTTGCCATATTCCTCTATCCTTGCAAATATGCAACTTTACATTTATGCAATGTGTCATACATACTCGTCGATTTTTCTGGGACGACCCCTACTCCATCTCTTGTACCCTCGTATATTAGTTTCGTCTAAATTAATTAGTAGATATTTTAATTATAATTTTGGCGTATATCTGTTTTTATTATTTGTATATTAGTTGGTGTCGCTTTTCTTGTGCCGAATAAATAATAACTATCACTTTTATGTAATATTTGATGATTCTGAAATACATTTTTCAACTAAACATTTTAATATCTTTGTCATATTAATGTTGAGTACAATAAAAATCCAAAAAATATGACAAATTAATTTCAAGAAATTTATGATGAATTGACAGAAATCGTGTCTCAGAAAAATAAAAATTTATTAAAATGAAATTCGGAGAATTAATTTTTGATACAAAAAGTCTTGTGATGTTGATGCCAATGAAATCTTACTTATATTGTGTCCATATTTCGTCTGAGAGCAATATTTTGTAAAGTGCTTTATTGAATTATCTCGATCAAATAATTCCTTTATTGGAATCAAAAGTAAGCAATTAAAGTCGTTGATAAAGTATTGTGAAGTCAGGTCTATTTTAGAAAGGCTCTCCTTAATAATATTCGCTTGCATCACCTACTGTCTACAAACTCCATCTATCTGCTAAATATTCAACAATATTAACAAATTGGATTGTGGGTATGTCCGTAAGGTAAGTATTCAGAAAATAATGAAACACTTCTAATAAATTCTTCATTCCGTCTTAGTAGATATCTGACTCTAACGCCAAAATTAGTGACTGAAAACATGATATATTAAAACCGCCTTATACACTATAAAATTACGTGTCAGTAAGAGCAATTATCGCATGCAATAAAAAGAGTTAATACGTGATCACTATCCGATTTTTGTTGATTTTTTTGAGAACAACCTGTCTTGAAATGAAAAAAAATATCGTTCATTTACTTTGATTTTATATACTATATAAGCACATAAAATATATGTTTCTCTATACGACATACCTACTCGTACCTATAGTTATGGAGTAATTTTACAAAAATACTGTTAAAACGGATATATTTAATCACTTTTTAGAGGAATTTAAGCTGAATTTTAGTGTGAGATAAAAATTCACTACAGACATGTTGAAAATACTTATGGTATTTTTTTAGAAACACACTGTTTAACATAAGTATTTGAATTCAACATTCGATGTTTAGGTGTATAATTATGTCATTTTCAGCCTCTCTCTTAAGGGTTCAGAATTCAATTCCCAGTGGTGATTGTTGGGTCGGCAGTTAAGCGGTTAGTGAGCTGAATTAGTGGTTTAGTTTAGATAATGTATGAAAATGTACATGTATGTACGTGTTTCGAGGGCATATTCATTATTCAGTTAAAAACTTTTACAATCATTAATCTTCACAAATAATAGTTTATTTTATTTTTAAAAGTGTATTCCGCTAATAAGTTATGGCGTCAGTAAATAAGATAGCACATTTCAACTAGGATTTTTTTTATGAGCGAATAAAAATTTTCAAATCAAATATTTGAGTGACTTTTTGTATGTGGTTTTTAGTTTACATTTGTTGTTTAACCAGTAAACTAATTATACTACCTTAACTTATCAATGGTTTAAAAAACTATGTTCAAACAATAAAAGAGTAACCATATTGAATTATAAATTAGCTATAAACCACTTGTTTTTTGAGTCACATCGCGACATATTTTGAAGGACAGCGCTTCCGAAACATGTCGCGAAGTGACTCAAAAAACAAGTGGTTTATAGCTAATTTATAATTCAATATGGTTAATATTAACTACCACAAAATATCCGCCGAATCATTAAATAATAATAAAAGAGTATATCAATTTTTCAATTAAATATACCTACAATATTTTAATTCGAATATTTTTCTGTGCTGTGAACGGGTATATTTGGTTATAAAATAATAATGGTGGTGTGAGTGTCGGTGTCCGCCATATTGCTACTATACCTATACCTACTAGTGATACTGCATAGCAGTCGTATTAATCAACTCAATTTATTCTTCAATTTTCGTACCGGCTCAAAATGTAATTATTTCTAAATGAAGTGTTTTGCCAGCAAAAAAATAAACACGACGGCATCTTTGCCAAAACTATTATTTCATCTTCTGATTTATTTTTCGTTTAATGCGTCACAGCAAATATTCACAAAAAGAAGAAAGGGTTATATTATGTAAATATAACAATTGTGTAATACAAGTGTTGAGCTAATTGCTAAATGGATTTTAATTTTTAGATGCAAAAAAATATGATTTTAATATTGACGCTGAACGAAAACAATCCGAAGCTTCGCAACTTACCGCATTATTTTTTTTTTATATTTCTCTTTCATATTTGTTTCTATTCTCTGACTTCTCTCTGACCTTTTAATGTCTCTCTCGGCGGTGGCTCGTCAACCGTGGTAAAGATTTATTTTATGTAAGCGGTGAAGCTCTACAGAAATAATCGTCAACACGAGTCCAAGGGAGAAGAGGAGTCCCCGGTGTAAGTTCGATTGGTGGGTCCTCCTCAATCGGTATTGAACATATAGGCTGTTTCTCCATTAAAGAATTTGATCAATCATTACTCTAAAAATAATGAACAACTACATCGATGCTCCGGATATTGTGAAATTAGTTGTATTACGTGCCCCAAAAAGAACTACCAGAAGACCTGAATTGTTTCATGTTCCGGTATGTGGGACGAACTATCGAAAGTATTCTATTATACCGCGCATATATGCCGTCAATACAATGAAAAATTTAATGAGGACGATATTTTTCAATTTTATTACGACAAATATCAAAAATTGGTACGGAATAAATTAGTACCAGTTGATTGAGTGGTGGCTTTATGCGGCAGACGTCTTCACATCTCTCATTTCTCTCCATCTTTCCTACCCCTTCATCTCCAATCAAAATCCTTTTTCACTATTTATTTACATTGTATACTTTTATTTTGATAAGCTCTTCATCTTTTTTGTTCTATGTTTTTTCTGTTTTCTCATTTACCTATTTTATTATGTTGTTGATTATATTTTTTTATGTGTGGATAGTAGTTTTGGCGCATGTTTTTTTTTTACTGTTTTGTATATATTTCTTTCTTGGTCGCTGTTTCTGTCCCAAATCAATAAACAAAGATTAAAGTAAAAGTATAGTTAAAATACTTTGATTTCATAAAATTGTTCAATACTTTTGGTTGTTTCGTTGAAATCTAATACCGACGCAAACGATGCATATGACGCGATTTTGTATAATTTCATGAAATCAAATTATTTATACCGATACTTTAGTTGAAACAACCCAGCATTAGTCACAGCTGTGTGATATATGCTTGATAGTTTCTTGTGTTATCCGATGTCATCCCAAGCCGTCGTAAAAAAAGTCGTAGCAATATTTACATTCACAATAATATTTATTTCTTAGATGGCACTCCCTTTGAGTATGGATAATCTATAGACAAGTAACCAAAATACCAGCTTGCACAATAATCTCACGTACATATTAGGTAGGTACATTGGATACATATATATTTTTATCTCTAAACAAATATACGTACATGTAATCCTAAATAAATACAACATTTTATTTCAGATGAAATTTTCCATTTTCATATGCAAATGACACGAAAGAGAATCAAAAGCAAACAGTGTTTTTTTTATAAACAATATTTGTTTTATATTTCACAACAAAGTGTGACTACACACAACGAATTAACACCATACACTGTAGGCCATATAGTAAAATGAAACAAAATCATGAGAAAATGTTTGGTTCTTAAATATACATCGAATTGTTTTTTCATTAAAAAAGGTCACTGGTCTTATGTGTTTTCGAAATAGGAAAAATACGAAATACAGTGAGTATTTTGAAAATTTTGATTATTATTTACAGAAAATGTGTTTGGATATTCCTCATTTTTCTCATCCTTAGCAGATATCTGGGTTTTTAACTACCCGAAATTGGTTCACACATTTGCGCATCGTTTTCATAATTATAATAATTCAAGACATCGATATTGACACTTTCCTGCATGATACTCGTTTAGAATTTGACATGAGAAAAAATACATAGCCAATCGTGAATTCAGAACTCTTCGATATTACACAGCAAGGCGGAAAAAGAATAATTTCGACTTTTAATTATCTAGTAACAATTGAATATATTGAAAAGATTTTTCTGTATTCTACATATATATGAAAAAACACTTTTGTTCTTCTTCTTGTCGTGTCGGTCAACATATATGAGACTATATGCCCATCCGGGCCCAAAAAGACACAAACTGCTTTGCGTTGTCCTCTAGGTTGGCTCGTTCATTAAGAGTGTCCCTATCACACTGGCCAGGGCCCATTGGACATGCTAGAAGGTGCTCGCTGTCCTGCGTTTGTCCACAGTCACACATTGCGGCCTCAGCCATTCCCCATCTTTGAAGGTTTTTCCTTGTACGGCCGACCCCAGTCCTAATCCTGTTGAGGGTTTTCCACATTGGCCACGGTTGGTCATGTCCTGGGGGCAGTGCTTCAGTTGGTGTATTAAAAATGGCCCTTTGTGTGCCCTCCTATGTGTCCCTTCACAGACGCACTCTTGCAGTCATAGGAGTATCTGCTAGTGGTTTGGTCGTATTTAGGAAACTCGTCCGAGATTTGAGGCGTCTATAGGTAGTGGTTGGTGTCCATTCAGCATGTGTCGCTGAACAAAAACACTTTTGTTCAATCCATATAATTCTTACTCTATTTTTAACGTAATTGAACATGAACCGAGT
>OY754967.1:31907334-31964517 GCA_963576475.1 Molanna angustata | reverse complement strand
CAGTTGACCGTGAGGACAATTTACCGCACGGACAATAATTGACCGTGGGGACAGTTTGCCGTGGGGAAAGTTGACCGTACGGACAATTGATCGCCATAAACGAACATTCTTATTTCACGCAATTTATTTAACTCATACGAAAAAAAGTTTTTTTTTCTGTTATTAAAAATAGTTTCCGAACGGTGAATTGTCCATTCGGTCAATTGTCCATTCGGTAAAAAGGGCGTACGGTCAATTGTCCACGGTCCATCGGCTACGATCAATTGTCCGGACACGCCTACGTGTGTTCTCCTTAAGAATTACCACCCGCAAAAAAAACAAAGCTGAGAATAGCAAATGAATAGTTAGTTTCCTTAATATTCATATTTATTTATTTTATCAAGTTTCATTTCGTGCATTCAGAAGTACTACTTATAGAGACAATTTATAAGGAATCCTTAATCATTCTTTTTATTTATCTATTAAAATGGATATCTTCAGTATCTTAAAAAAACTACATACTCGCCAAACTCTCTACTATAAAATTCCCAAGAAAACTATGACACCAAGATAAATTTTGTGGAGAGAAAAGATGTTTGAACTGCATGATTTCAACAGCACATTACCTACGGTTAAATCGTTTTTTTATTTATTTTATTCTTTCAAGGATAGTTAAGTCCTTGGATATTTTTATAAATATTTCACGTACAAATAATGTATTCGATGATATTATCAAACTATTGATTCACTTATTTAAACTATTAATATACAAGTTTATTAGTTATTATGTATAATTCGTTTTTGCGTTTCCTGTGATATTCAAATATAATGATATGTTATAAATACATAAATTGAATATCGTGGGAAGCTGACATTTTGATTTTGATAAATACCGCGAGCTTCAGAAACCAAAGGGCACAGAATTACAATAGTATGGGGTCATGATATCAATTTGCTGTTTTTTTTTAAACAAAAAAATATCTTTGACTCCCGACAGGGAAAAAAATCCAATGTTTGCGCATATGCAATAATAAAAATATTCGATTACTTACACATTGGTACAAGTAGGTAAATAAGACAAAAATGACCTTATAAGTCTGGCGCAATTCAGGGGTGACTTCTATGCGAAAAATGCATTGTCACCTCAGATATAAGAATTGTAGCTTTCATTATTTACAAAAAACCAATTCTCTCAATAGATGGCGTTCCAACAAAAATAAATAAAAATAATAAGATTGTTGTTCATAATTTCACCCATAGATGGCTGTAGTAAAAATTCCTTATTTTCAAGCGAAAAGAATTTCAGTATTACAATATATAGAACTTTCAAAATTGAATTGATAGGGATCTCTTTAAAAAGGCATAATTGGTGAACGTTGCGCAAGCGCATAAAGTGATCACGTAAACCAGCCGATGACAGGTCGTAAGCCCTGTAGGTGCCTTGATTTCCCGGTTCCCCTACAGTAAATATTCCAACTTCGTCTCTATTGAGATAATTAAAAATCTGTTAAAAAAAAATACTTTTGTCGACGCGAGATAATTAAATATAGGTACTATTTTACTGTTTTCATTTAATAAAGTTTTAAATACCTAAGATTAGATTTGAACTCTTTAATGTGGCAATCATTGTCGGCCTTCGTGGCTCAGTTGGTTAGGTATCTGACCGCTGATCCAAAGGTCCCGGGTTCGATTCCCGGTGGAGACACAGTTTTTAATTGTGTTTTCAGTCTGGATCTGTGAGACGATTAATATCGTAAGTCTCCAGAATGTGGCAACTTGTTATTGGGTGCGTGTTAAATAATTATTTGACATAGTACCTGTTAGTTGCCCGAGAAGCTACATAAAATAAAATAAATAAAATAAAATAATTGAAAGAACACAAAACCATTCGAGTAAGAAAATAATATCTACAAAACTTAGAGTATTAAAAACGTAAGAATTGCGCAAAATATCAATATTATGGTAACTTTTCAAAAATTTAACAACTTACTTATCAAAAATTTTCATTATTCGATATATTGAATATCACAAAATATCTTGAAACAGGCGTCCGGGTGCGCAGAGTTCAAATTTGTGTATTTTTGCTTCGTTGGTTTACGTGCAAATCGCCCCCCTTCTCGGCGAAATGGTTCAAGATATTTGGCGACTACAATACAAGCTCGACTTTCGTGTGCAAATTTTTTCTTACGTTCCTACTTAAATATAAATAAACGTATGTACATGAAAAATCTTCCTATTTAGTATAAATCCATTGACGTTTCTCTGTGTTTTGTGAATAGGTCAGAAGACAAAGGTGAATTGTTTATTTTATTTTTTTGACAGTCTTAATTTTTTTTACATTTTCCGTCTTAAAAACATTTCGCATAATAATCGTGAACCATCTGTAATTTAGGTCGGCGGAATTCATGAAAAGAAATGAATATATAATTATACTTTTAACTCGCCATTTTTTATTGGATTCGTGTCAACGAATATTTGTAGGTGTATTAGAAATAAATATGTTTTTCAAATTACAAAAAAATGAGATATCGATTATGATAATCGTTGCAATATTTGACAATATTTTGTTGGAGTTAAATTCATTCAGAAAATGGTAAATAATATATTTGATTTATCAAATATATAAACGGTGTATTTGTGAAATATCTGATGTATTGAACAGAACAACATTCAACTATTAGTTATTGGTTTATAAATATTCCCACGCTAGTAAACAAATAAGGTGATTCATCGCTAACAATAGTATCAAAGATCGAATGGTTTATTCCTACATAAATTATATAAATACAGTTTAATAAATTCAAAAGAGATGTCAATGTATAAATATGTAATAACCGCAAAACTAAAATGTCACCATTTTTGACGTAAATGTAAAACTCAACAAAACACAAATCTTCTTTTAATTACTTTTTAAATATCAACAATTAAATACGCGAAAAACGTGATTTGTGTGCTTGTTGTCACAATGCGAGACGTGATAAACTCTTTGTAAATCAAAAGATATAATCAAATTAACATATTTTCATAAAAAAAATAACATTTGCATATAATTATGTGAAATATGTTTGCGAAACATTGGAAGTTTCCAAGACAAACAATATAAAATGGAAAGAACGTGTCATAGTTGAATAGTGTTAAATTAAAGTTTACTGTATTTACCTCTGTCAAGAGTGATCCGTCACGTTCTTCCGGTCTTTGTTCTAGGGGCCTCCTGGTGTGATGGGAGTGGTGTAGATCATCGTGCTCGTCGTGGTGATTGTGATTGTGGCGCTGATTGCCATTGTGATTGCCGTTCTGCTTCGTGTCGGACGGATGACTCGGGGACTCTTGTGGTAGAGGGGGCAGAGGGCGGGATCCCGGCTTAGGCGGCAGTCCTCTAGGATTGCTATCTCTCACACCCACGTACCTTCTGTCTTCGTAGATAGGACGATATTCTGACGAACCCCAAAAACTATTTCTATTTTTCTCACTATTGCCGTTCACGTATCTAGGTAAAAATTGACTAGTTTTAGTATCGTTATTGTTATATTCACTGTAAGGACGTAATGGTTTATTTACACTATTTTCGTAAGACGACAGTCTTGATACTGTGGAATTGACTCTGCTGAGACCATTATAGTTCCTTTGGTGTTCATATTTTTCTTCAGAGTAAATTTTTTGCGATGGACTTCTTGATATTTTTATTTGTCTCCCGTTTGGTGATCTATTTTCTCTATTGAAATATATATCCGGAGAACTACCCCTTCTAGCTGACGTTCCTCTGTCGGGCAATCTTGGCGCTCTCGGTGGCGGAGAGATATCTTCTCTCAATAACGAGGGCCGTCTTCCAATATCCCAGACGGATCTTCTATAATCTATGTTCGCTTCTTCGGGATGTGGCGGGGATCTACTGTGTGGTAAAGACGAAGGTCCCGTTGGACTAGGAACATAGAAAGTGGCGTGCGAACAGAAGACGTCTTGAACAGATAAGGCTCTTCTTCTTCTGAGCCCCGCTTGTAATTTTCCTAAACCGCCTCTAAGGGATCGTTGAAGTTCTTGGACACTCGCTCCACCTGCCCTGACTGAAGAAGACTTGAGAACTTTGACTCTGTTCCTCAAGGATAATTTACCGTTTTCTTGAGCTCTCTGTTCTATGGAAGGTTCTTCCTGTGAATCAGTAAGAGGAGAGTATTTAGAGCGAGTTTGTGGCGGAATTGGAGAATCTCTGTCAGGTGAATCGAGAGGAGATCCTTCTCGAGGCGCAACTCCCGTCCCCCGTGGAACTCGTAACCTGGAACAGCGCCTTCTGAGTCTTCTCCAGCCTTGAGTTATATTGGCACTCCAGATTCCCTCATCTGCAACAAGTATATTAAAAATATATTATTTAATATGAATGTTATGAATCTTGTAATCGCCTACTAAAATTTTAACCATAACGATGCAAACGATATACTTCATACGGTTGTGTTAAAATACCGAAAAGATACAAATTTCACGAAAAAAACAGATTTTCGCTTTAATACCTTAATGACTTCCGGCGGTAGCAAAATATGTTTCTATCTACCCATTAAAAACTTACATCAATATAATGGTATAGGTAGGTATATATGTGTACGTACGAAACATTTGGTGAAGTTTTTAAACGAAAGATTTACATTTTGTAATAACTTCTCAAACGAGTATTTTAAAATGTCTTTTTTTTACGACACGAAATCTAAAATTTTAAATATTACTAATAGGCATGATTACTAATTTTGAGAAACTATCTCACGATGTTTTTACGCATCCACTGTTTTCAAATATATATACATTTCTACATAAAATAAAGGTTTAGTAGCAAAAATTGCCATTTCAAAATCCAATTTGACATTTACGTCAAAAAACGCTTACAGTGTAATGGTGTCCGTCGGAGCTGACGGTGACGTCAAGGTTTCGTAAACCGCATATCACTACTATATGTACTATATGTATTCTAAGACGATTTGTGTATTTAAAATAAATTCAAAAGTGCATAAGTGTTGTGCGGTCCCAAAATGTACAAACACGTCGAAAAAAACACTTACTGAGGTATTTGTTTTCGTCCCACGCGAATATAAACGAGAAATAAGTGGTTAAATTTGGCACGGCGAGACCCAGAAAGTGTATTTTATTAAGTATGCGTTTACAATGAAATACAGTATTTGTTCCCCCATGTTTAGCTCTCAATACTATAATTCATTTACAAAATATTTACCATTAATAAGGCAATAAGCATAAAAAGAACTTCATGAATGTCCAAACGTCAAAATACGCCATCTTAAGTTTCCCGCGTATTAGGCATTAGGCCTGTGTAACACCACTGCGTTACGCCGCTCAATTGCATCGACCCAGTTCACTGCGCCGGGTGTGTTAAGTCACTCCTTCGAAATGTATTGGCTCACGGCGCAGTGAGTCGTGAGTGCTAGACCGGGAGAATGCGAACAGTGTTAGAGTATTTAGTTGCTTGCTTTTTAACCGACATACCTAGATACTTAGACGTAATAGACAATAACATAAAACTAGCTTACCTTAGCACAGGCCATGCCTAGTGAAGGGGCTAGTAACAAAGATACAAACAAAAAGAAATTGCTTAAACTATGTAAGCACCAGTGAAATAATAAAATGATATATATTGAAATGAAATAACTTATATTTACTTTGTATGTTTACTACTAATAATAATAATAGTTACTATAATTTAGACATAAAAAATACAAAATTAATACATCTAGTAAAAACAAAAATATATATATTTTTTGATACATTCTAATCCCGAAAAGTGCCGAATTAAAGCGTTTCTCGATTAAGTGCCGACGCAAGTCTGAATTTCCCGAAATCGGCAACACTGGACGTGGACCTAGAATATCGTGACGTCATGCGCTCTGATTCGTTCTGATTGGCGTTTCTCATAAAATGGCGGTCTATAATATTTTGTATTTTTATTTTAATATTAAATAAATAAAATATTAAATATAAAAATTATTATAAAAATATTAAATAAAATTTTATATTAATATTATTCACTCTTTTAGGGTCGTATTACGCATGTTATATGAGAAAACGGTGAGATAATCTTTCCCTCTCCAAATTCTCAAGTCGTATTACAGATGTTATTTGGTATTACACAAGTTATCTTACCCTATCTGCATCTCACGCGACTGTCATTATCTGTCAAATTACGATATTTGTGAGATTTCGGTGAGGTAATGGTGAGGTACCAATTTAGCTACCTTATCCATACAAATGTGGAAAAAATAGTCAACAACATATTTTTTGGAGACTTCTGTAATTTAAATAATTATATTTAAATACTAACTTACACGAATACGCGAACCTCAAGGCCATATTCGATAAAAAAGCAGTTATATTTTAACAAACGCACTGTTGAATTTGTTAAAAAAAATCTCATTATAAAATATTGATTTGAATTTTATGACCTAAACAATGTCAGGTATCATAAAATTAACTCGAGGCTTATGTGAAGAAAGTATTTAAAATCCATAACTTCAAAGTTTTACATGTATGCTTATGAAAAAAAATCATAATAATTCTAATACAAGAGGAAGTAAAATGTACAATTTTAGGAGTGTTCCATTACTAGAAATATGTGTATGCTTAGGTTAGGTTTGGATATGGGTACTTTCATTGTACATATTTAACTTAATGAACTCTTGTTTTGACTACACTGGTTGAAGCGTCCAGCGCGAGTTGACTACATCATTTGTTTGACAGTGTTTAATGCTTTGAATAACCTGGCACCACAGTACATTCAAGAGTTATGTCAGAGAAAAGAGCTAACTGGGAAGCATCTCACACTCAGGTCTTCTGGATCACAGAGTAACAACTCCCTAAAGAAGTTAGACAGAGACAACTAAGCGGCTTACAATGATCGATACTTAAGCGTGAGTGGTCCTATAAAGTGGAATAGATTGCCTCCAGATATCCGTAGTGCACAAAGCAAGAGCACATTCTCTAAAGGACTGAAAACAGCTTTGTTTCATAGAGCAACATTAGACAGAATATAAGCGCCCTTGGAATGATCCTGAATCATTAAACGGCGCTATATAAATTATTTATTATTATTTGATTCTAATAAAAATAAAATTTGGCATTTTCTTAGCAAATCCAAATTTTAATTTGATTATACCAATGAAATAAGTTTTGCATCAAAATTTCCTGACTACATACAATGAAATACTACAAGACGCTACATAATATGAATTAAATTCTTTTCCTGATTTTAAAGTGTGCACTTTATATATTATAATCTAATATAGTGGACCAAGGTTTTAATTTTATCAGTTACCAATTTCATTCTTCTATAACACAAAAATTTACTCAAAGAATAATAAATCCATTTTTTACCCTTAAAACCTGATGCCATACGCCTCTAATCTTGTAAACATTCATGCATCGTGTCATAAATGCTCGTCAATTGTTAAAGTTTCTTACGTTTCACATGGTCATACTACACTTTTCTAAAATGACCCATACTATTCACTCCCGTCTCGTACACCCTTGTATATTCTTTTAATATGGCCAAACTACCTCAGGGCATTCACTCTCATTTTGCTAATACTTACTTACTTAACGAGTCCAGAATTCAGATTTTGCCACTCCAATGTGTGGCGGCGGCAATCGCCCTGTCGGTTAATCTTATCAGGTCGTTCATGTGACAGCCTTCGTCCAGTTTTGCTATAATATTCTTCTTTATGTATCACAGATTATACTTTTAGTTTTTTCGAATACCAGTATCTTAGATTTACTAACATAAGGTAATACTCAATTCGTTCTGCAGGCATCCTTCATACACTTTATTCACTAAATATTGCAAACACACGTTCTGCAATCAAAACTGTTTCATCTGCATAATAAATAATAAAACTGTTTAATACAAATAAATATATAAGGTACATATTTATTACAAAACACATGAAATGTGGACTTATACTATATACTTACATGCCATCACGCCATGTTCCTCACAGGGTAGGCAGAGAGAATGGAACGCCCCATTTTTTCATCTTGACACACATTCATCACCTTGTCAACATTCATGCATCGTCTGTTGTTTATGCTTATTACATTTCTGTTTATCAAAATATCGTTCACACGGTCATGTCATCTTTTTCTTGCAGGCATCCTTCATACACTTTATTTACTAAATACTGCAATCACACGTAATGCAATCAAAACTGTTTCATCTGCATACATCAAATCATGTACGATTGATTTGTATCAAACCAACATTTACATACTTTAATGTTAAAGCAGTGCAACATTAACAGCGTGCAATTAAAAGACATTGTATTAAAGTATATTTGTTTATTTAACATCAATAAAAAACGAGTGGGTTGTGGCCAACACTAAACTCTCCACACCATAGTAAGCGTTCATTTTTTCTTCTTGAAATGTTGACAATTTCAATATGGTAAAGAATGCTTATGTTGTATGAAATATTTTAATAAAAACAGATAAATTTTGTTTTAAGAGCGATAGAGCATTTTCAAAATTATAACATGTGATATCATATGAAGAATTTTTTTGCTATTTATGGAAAGCTAATCAGTTCTATGTTCAAGCTCTTTACCTTATAACATGAAATCAAATTACTGAACTTTTCCATACATAAGAAATTTATCTAAATACATTTTTATTCATACTAAATTTTACTACCAGGAATATATATTTTCTAACGATAGTATATTTTTATGTTAAGATAGACAAACTATTAATGCAGTATGGTGTAGAATGATTATGTTGTATGAAATATTTTAATAAAAGCAGATAAATTTTGTTTTAAAGGACGTTAGAGCATTTTGACAATTTTGACATGTGATATCATATGAAGAAATTTTTCGTTATTTATGGAAAGCTTATCAGTTCTATGTTCAAGCTCTTTACATAATAACATGAAATCAAATTACTGAACTTTTCCATACATAAGAAATTTATATATTTATATACATTTTTTCATTCTAAATTTTACTACCAGGATTTCTTTCTAACGATTTATTTTCTAACGATAGTATATTTTTATATTAAGATAGACAAATTTTTATATTAAGATAGCCCCATAAGCAGAATCGGTGGTGTTGTTTACAATATCAGATGTTGTCTTCTATGAGGTTTTTCTTTGTGGTCATGGTAACATTTCATAACTGAAAAAAAAGGAAAAATAATAGTAACATCAAAATAATAATAGGCTAATTTAATAGGATTTTTCATAACAGTCATTGTATTAAATAATAGTAGAAAACCAAAACATATTTCATATTAGTATGAATGATGATACTAGCACAGCATGAATTATACCAAAGAAGTTAATTATAATGACATCTATGGATTTAAATTGTACCGACATATTCTATCTACAGTTTTGGCTTTACTGATGTATGATAATATAAAAAAGTATTTTAACCAATCTTGTCAAAATCAATTTAAAGTATATATAGGACTCGCCAAGCGAATGTATATGGGTGATATCACCTGTGTATAAACCAATTTTAACAATTTAAATTGTATCAACCAATAAAATCAGTTGATGTTCGACGTTATACAGCATATTGAGGCACATTTCCCCTGACCTTTGCAAAAATGATTTATAAAACTGTCACCTACATCCTCTTATATGGCGAGCACTAATAACATTGTAATTGTTTCTATAGACACTCAAAAGATTCTTTTTAAGTAAACCATGTACGCTCAATACTAGTTCGCTTTTCTTATACTAGTCGTTAACGCCTTTATAAAGCATACTTTATGTACTCAAGATTTTTATGAATAATTTTAAAATCCAATACCTACCGTCGACTGTCGCCATAAGTCTTCTTCTTCTTTTTGGATCTGTAAGCCTGTTAAAGTCCTGTGTCAGTTTCCTTCCTGTGACGTCGAATGCCAGCTATCCTTCTATCTTTTGGGAGGACGTCCTGAAGGTCTGCTTTCTTGGCGAACATTATCCCTGGCTTTTGTTTGTTCGTGTTCATTCCATAACCTATGTTTCATTGTTCCAAGTTTTCTAGAGCAGAATGACAGTTCTCTGAAAACATCATTTTTGTTGGTTAAAATGTACTAATTTGCGTACAGTAAAATATAAATTGTGAAAAGTGCAAAGATATTATAGTAAGACTTTATTTTATGTATGGAAGTTTATCTAGTTTACGGTTATGATAAGTAATTTCATATAATTCTTGTTTTTTTATAACTCTTGTTCATTGTTGTTTTTTTTTCAGAATTGTCAAATTCAACATCTTATAAAAGCAATAATGAACAAAATTAATAATCTTTTTTAGTAGAAATAGCAAGAATACAGATTCCCACTGTAATATAAATGCTTTTATAAGGTACGTTGTACATTATAAATCAATGTTTATAACTCATATGAAAATACTGTAAATACGTAATAAAATAACAAAAGTATTTAATTAACTTACCAGATTCCAAATAATTGTGCCCAGCCGGCAACGTTTATTTTGTTTTATGTGTTTATTTATCTAAATACGAAAATAAACGAAGAAATTGTAATATAACCTCGCGAGCTTTTATGACCAAACTACAAAATGTCAAAATCGTACGGCATGGATTCACACGAACCATAGAAAATAGAGTTGCCATTAATTAAAAGTAGTGGCGCTCGCAGCCGATGGCCAAAAAGATACACTCAAAGTAAGGTAAGATTAATCTTAACTTACTGTACATTATAGGTTGTCCAAAATACCGTTGCCAAGGAAAGATAGATCTTTCCTTAAAACAATCTTACAGTGAGGTACCTCAACTTTTTCTTATTTTTTTCTCAAGATAACTAACGAAATACCAGCCTTAAAATTAAAATAAATACATTTTTTTTAATCTTTATAACCTATTTTATTTTTTAAAATCATAATGTCAATGATTTTTTTTACTCTCATCACGCCTATTCACTAGGTCGGGTCATTAACCTAGTTAAAAAATAATAATAAAAGTATAATATGCAGGTATTGTATTTTATATAAGCAAAGATTATTATTGTATTCATTATATTTCATGTACCTACATGTTTAAAAATATCACAACTTTCCCGATTCTACTTTTAAAAGTAGAATCGGAAAAGTAATAGTATGTCGGTTAAAAAGCAGGCAACTCAATAACCCTAACACTGTTCGCATCAAGGTTCGCATTCTCCCTGTCTAGCACTCACGACTCACTGCGCCGTGAGCCAATACTTTTCGAAGGAGTGAGTTAACACACCCGTCGCGGTGAACAGAATCGACGAAATTGAGCGGTGCAACGCAGCTTTACACATGTCATGTCTACCACAGTACCGCGTAGGTATGCTTTTAGTTTATGAACACATAATGTAGAGAGAAGAAGGAACATATTTTATCGATTTTCGAGATGTAAGTTGTATTTAAACTAGTTGCATGTAACACATGAGATCCAACTGTCGATAGCGATAGTATGTATAGTTGAAGAATAAAAATCAAACTATAAACCCATAAATCCAAATTATTGAAAATTTTAACACATGTTGGTATGTATGTCAAGATAGGACAGTATGGAGGTCAGTCCTCTTTTCCTTCCCGGAATATGAAAACAGCATGATGGTTCTGTATGTATGTTTGGATATTAAAATCCTATCAAACTATTAAGTCTTCTTACATATTGTGTATAGGCGACTGCCATATAAATTGTATGAAGCGATGTCGTCACTAAATTCAATTTTTATAAAAATTGTTAAAAAAAATTTGAGATATACAAATACAATGGTAATATTTTTTATAGAAAATTAAATTATCTAGTTGGGGTGTTTCGGCTTTTTTCGATATTTTTAAAAAGTTGGGAAATATAGGCAGTTAAACTCATAAATTTATCATAACTAGTTGCATATAACACATGAGATCCAACTGTCGATAGCGATAGTATGTATAGTTGAAGAATATGTACCAAACTATAAACCCATAGATACAAATTATTGAATATTTTCAGATATTTTGTTTTCTATACAACATTTGTAGGTATGTATGTCAAGATAGGATAGTATGGAGGAAGATCCTTTTTCCTACCCAGAATATGCAAATAGCATGATGGTATGTATGTATGTTTGGAGATGAAGTATCAAACTATTAAGTCTTCTTACATATTGTGTATAGGCGACTGCCGTACAAAATGTATGAAGCGATGTCGTCACTAAATTCAATTTTTAAAAAAATTGTTAAAAAAAATTGAGATCTTCTACTACAATGTTAATATTTTTTATAGAAAATTAAATTATCTAGTTGGGGTGTTTCGGCTTTTTTCGATAATTGTAAAAGTTTTGGAAATATAGGCAGTTAAACTCATAAATTTAACATAAAAAAAATATTTTTCTTAATAAAAAATGTTTGAGAAACCCTGGATTTTTTTTGAAAAAACTCATTTGAGATTTTGTATTTGTCTATGTTTGTACCAATTTTCAGCGTTCTAGCGTTTATGGTTTCTGAGATATATGGAAAAATAAAATAAAAATTCAAAAGTTGATAACCCCTGACTGAAACAAAAATTCAAAGGGGGACGGACACACACACACACACACACACACACACACAGACACACGAAATGTTCTACTCCGAATTCTGAGTAAATCCGTGTATGAAACATATATGCTGCGAAGCCTCTAAGTTGGTGTTTTTTGACTTCAAAGTTGGAAAAGCCGTGAAAAAAGTAGACCTCTCCATACAATTCTCGCGTATTCTGGCTTGATACATTGTCGATATGTTAAGAGAACAAAGTTCTCCTAAACAAATCGACAGTTGGATTATAGATAAATGAAGTACTTATATGCATAGAATAATAAAAATACGATTATATGTAAGTTTTTACGTTTCTAAATTCTGATGAGCAAAAGTATTTTTTCGATGCAAAGTAATTTCATATATATTGTATTGAAACTGTGACGTCATAATATTTGATTCACTCTGATTGGTGTTTCTCACAAAATGGCAGACTTAAATTTTTTTTACGGCGCTGGCCGATTTACTAATGATATTAATAACAATTAAGCACTACAAATAATAACACTCAATTATTATTATTACCATTATACACTTCCTCAAAAGAATTGGCAGATCAATGCGCAAATTGTAAATTATTTAAAAGAGCAAAATAAAATGCAACAAACGCATCATCAAGCTTTCAATTGGGAATAGTTCACCCATCCAGATACTTAACATATCAAAGGATTAGGCTCTGAGGAGGTCTCTATACTACCTAACAACCCTACTGATTCCCGAATATTAACGTTTAAAAAATCTTTAACGATTCTACATGTATTCATAATTACCGTTTTTTGCATTTTTATTATTAAATTTTTCGATAAATCTATAATTTCTAAATTACGGATTAACGATTTTGGAATAATGCCAGTGGCTGAAATAATGAACGGTAATATTATTATTTTACGAGAATGCCAAAGTCTTTTAATCTCATTACCTAAAGCGGTGTATTTTCTAATTTTTTCATCAAAAGTTTTTATAATATTACTAGAATTTGGAATAGCCACGTCGCAAATATATGTTATTTTTTTAATTTTATCATGTATTATTAAATCGGGTCTGTTATGTTGAATTGACCGGTCAGTTAATATTATTTTATCGTAATAAAGCGAAATATTATTATTTTCTAAAAATGAAATCGGATCATATTCATAATATGGTTTTATGTTTATCGCGTCAATTAATTTATATTTAATAGCTAAATTTTGATGTATTATTTTTGCTACTTGGTTATGTCTAAATGTATATTCTGATTGCGCGAGAAAAGAACAGCCCGATATTATATGATCGATTGTTTCCGGAAAAGCCAAACATTTCCTACAACTATCATCAACTACATTTATGTCTTTTATTATATATTTTTGATAATTTTTAGTTTTTATTACTCTATCCTGAATTGCTATTATAAAACCTTCTAAATCCGCGTCCAAATCACCAATACTCAACCATTTGTTTGACCAAATTTTGTCAACATAAGGTTGGTTGAGAAATTTTGGATGTATAGAATGAATTATTTTATTTAGCCACGAATTTAGAAGGTCATCATTTATATTTATAATATTGTTATTGGCATTCTCGTAATTTAAATTTAATGTTGTTAAATTTTTGTCCGCCTCACAGATTACTTTATGCATTAAAGAACTATCAGATTTTTTGTGAAAGAAAGTTTTTAGCGATTCAATTTGATTATTATGTAACGATGTTATTTTTATTATACCCCTACCTCCTAAATTCCTAGGCAAATTGATTCGTTCAATCGCGGAATTAGGATGATGACAACGAAATTTAGTTAAACGCGTTCTAATTGTTCTTTTTAAACTATCTAAATCTGTTTTTGACCATTTAATAATTCCAAAAGAATATGTCAATATCGGTATTGACATATTATTCAATTTTGTATTTTTATTTTAATAATATTAATATTATTCGCTTTTTTAAAATGAAAAGAAATATATTTTTTCAAATCTTTATAACCTAAGTATTTTATTTTATTAAATTATAATTTCAATGATTTTTTCATACTGTCATCACGCCTATTATCAAGATTAATATATTTGTAAAATGATAATGAAAATAAACATATGTAACCTTTTTTTCTACATTTTCTATAAGGGGCCATATAAACCTAAACACCTCAATTCCAAATCAAATCCCTCAAATATGTTAAACAGTGTATTTCTAGAAAAAAGAGTATAAGTCTTTTCAACATTTCTCTAGTGAATGTTCGTCACACAATTTTAAATTTCAGCCTAAATTCCCATAAAAAAATTATTACAAATTGCCTTTTTAACAGATTTTTTTTTCAATTAGTCCATAACTATGTGTCGTAGAGAAATAAATATTTAATATGCTTAAAGAGTGCATAAAATCAAAGTGAATGACCGATAATTTTTTTTTTCATTTCAAATAAGTTTTGTTCTTAAAATGCAAGAAATTTGGAGTTTCCGATACTTTAAATCACATATAAATCTTTTTTAACGCACGCAATAGTTACCCTTACTAATGCGTAACTTCAAAGTGCATCGGGCGGTTTTAATATATCATATTTTCAGTCACTACATTTAGCGTTATATGTCCTCTTAAACGCATTACATATTTTCAAGTACCTAGTGACTATTAAGGTTTTTTGCGAAATAATTGTAGAAGGATGAAAAATTACAGGTTCAGGATTGAAATACAAAAGACATTGCTAATTTATCGGGGACGGTGTGTGTTATTTACTGAATTTAAAACTATTACAATAAAAACATTTCTATAGGTAATTGTTACAACAACATGTTTGTATGTCAAATCCGGGAAATTATCAATTATTATTAACGATCATCATGTTGAAAAACGTTGCCAATCTGTTAAGAAAGATATTTTTAAATTAAACGCTTTCTCAAAGCGAACGGCATGACCAATGTCAAATTGAAACGTTGATATAATATATGGTCTTATATTGAAACACTCTTTACAACTTTTCAATTATCAACTAGCAGGTACAATTGAATATAGACATATTTCCACGTGGTACAGTATGATATGATATATTCTATATCTTATTCAAGCGTTAGCCCCTCACAAAACCATGTCATGCGCACTTCCGATACTAAAGCACACTTCCGGTTGTCAGGTAACTTCTTTAACATTAATGTAAATTTTTATACTTCACACTAAACTGCACCTGCATTTTAATTTATAATTGAACGGCGTTTATCGACTAACGTACAGTTCAAAGTTTCCTAATAAGTTTAATTTTTAGATTGTTAATGTTCAACACAATTTAAAAGTTTTACAACTTTCATAACATAATGTTTATGCCGACCGCCGTGGCTCAGTTGGTAAGCCGTTTGGTTTCGTTGCAGGCGTCTTGGGTTCGATTCCCAGCAGAGGAGGAATTTATTTAAATTCATTTCTCACGCTAATATTGCTTCTCTGGGCTGGAAACACTGCTTAGTTGGAAAAAATGCCATATGGCAATAAACTCGCATTTATTATTATTATTATATAAAACATTAAAACAAATCACCTAATATTTACAAACCTATCAATCTGAAAAGAAAACTTACACGAAGAAGCAGTGAGGCAGTTTATGGCAATACTATAATATCTGGTATCTAAAGAGAAAAAATGTAATTTAAATATTATGTAGGTATTTAATTATAGCTACCACCATACTAGATATTTTTTTCTTCTTTCCCCTTAGAGCTTTTATCCCGTTTCTATCGGGGTACGCTTTGACCATGATCCTGGAATTGGCGAGTCTGGTTATTACATTGAAGCGACTGCCATCTGACCTTCTTAACCCTTAGAAAGGGGAACCAGACAAATTGGATCATGGCTACACATAGCTAGTGATATAAATCCGCACATTGATTTTTTTTAAATCCAGATATGCGTGCCCCGCCCGGATTCGAACCGTCGCGTCGACCTCACGCATTTGAGGCGACGACCTTACCGCTGGGCTATCACCGCTTCACTAGATATTTTTTTCTTATTTCTAAATAAATAAATAATAAAAAATGGTTTAAGGATAAGTAGATAGGTATTCAAAATACAAAAAAGGAATACCCTGTTGTGGTTTGGCCACATACATAGAATGAATGATTAGCGTCCGATGAAATAGAGAGCATACAGGACCACATAAATTATTAATCTAATATTTTGAATTATCAAGGTATTATTATTTTATTGTGGTCTTAAGAAATTACTATTTGCGAATTGACATAATCCGACACTTACCTGGTTTTTTGTAATGCCAAAAATGACAAAGCTTCGATTTATAGTCAAGTTGCAAAAAAATAGTAAATAAGACCAATATTTGGTCCCAGAAAATTTACTGAAATAACTAAATATATAAAGAAAAAAAAAACAATTGTTTTTAAAGGATTTCTCGTATATCTTACAAGACCATGATCACCTTAGTCATGGTCTTGCGTTCGCTCATCATTACTCAGTAATAAGATAATATAGAAAACTTATAGATACTATACAATTTGACTGCCAATAGAAATATAAAAATATGTCGTTCTCCGGTCACCTACATACATAGGTACTTGTCATATAGCTTTCCCTGACAGAGTTTTCACGGTGGTCGGTCACTAATATGAATATTACGTGTAAATATATCATATTTCACAAGAGAAACTATTAGTGTCGACATATTTTATTGTAATAAAATTATTATATGTATATGTGCTTTGATGAATGAATTTAATACTTAATTTTAAATACATACATCTCAGAGAATTGCATTATAATACAGTTAGTTTTATTAATACGGGTAAAAATGTTAAAAGGCATAACTCGGTTTACACCTAATAGGTGGGTGCTTGGTATAATCACTAAAATTATTTTGTTTCGTTCTAGAGTTTTGTCAAGACGAACAATATTTAAATTATAAAGATTATTGTAATTTAAAGACGAACAATATTGAAATTATAAAGATTATTGTAATTTTATAATACACGTAATCAGTTAACAATTAAAGATTGAATGCTTTAAAAGTTTGCAACGCCGCATTTAGAAGCAACAATTAAAGTAAAAACACAATAATACACTCAGTATATTTAGGTAAAATCAAATTAGAATAAAAGATTTACAAATTATAATTCATTTGAGTCGGTGGCAGAGCGGCTATTGCGCTAGATCCAGAAGACTCAGCTGTGAATCTTGACCGATTTAGCACTTATAACAAGCACTTATACTTAATTTAGGTATGAGGATAAAATGAATTTGTTTCAAGGACATATTTATTCTTTAAACTTTTCTAATAGGTATTTATATTCGTACTCTTCAATATTGCTCTCGAAAAGGCAGTGCGTGATTCAAAAATTGATATTAATGGAATAATTTTTCACAAATCCGTACAAATCTTGGCCTATGCTGACGACATAGATATTATGGCGAGAAATGAGAGAGCACTGCGAGAGGGTTTCATTGGCCTTGAAAGAGCTGCAAGGGAGGTTGGACTGATTATTAACGAACAAAAGACAAAATATTTACTGTCCAACCCACTGATTACGAGCCCACCTCTGGTGCCCTTTGATGTTGGAAACTATAGTTTCGAAGCGGTGGACAGGTTTACCTATCTTGGCTCACTCAAAACCAACAACAATGAAGTTGGGGATGAAATAAAAAGAAGAGTAACAGCAGCAAACAAATGTTATTTTGGGTTGCAAAATCCAATTAAAGTCTGGTATAGTATCAAAGAGAACAAAAGTCCAACTGTACAAGACTCTCATACGACCAGTCTTAACATATGCTGCTTTAACGTGGACCCTAACAAAGGCCGATGAAACAAGGTTAAACACCTTTGAAAGAAAAATATTGAGACGCATTTATGGCCCCGTATGCGAAAATGGAGCCTGGCGTATCAGGTACAACCACGAACTGTACCAGTTGTACTCTGATGTACACGTCACCTGGTACATCAAAATAATATGCCGGCTCCGATGGCTGGGTCACGTAGCGAGAATGGATATTCGCTACAAGACCAATGGGCAGAAGAAGCGTTGGTAGGCCAAAACTGAGATGGTTAGATGGAGCAGAGAGGGACTTGCGGACGATGGGCATTGTAAATTAACGGCAGGAAGCAATGGTCAGTGAGGGGTTTAGGGAGCTTCTGGAGGAAGCCAGGACCCACGATGGGTTGTAGCGCCACTGATTGTTATTGTTATTTATATTCATAGAATTATATCTGGTTGCAATAACATGAGAATAGCACAAGCACTTTCGACTGAATTTCGAGAGTATATGAATATATTATGTATTTACTTGGTACAAGGACATATTTACTCACTAAAAAAAATCTAATAAGAATTTATATTCATAGAATTATTAATCAAGTTTGATTTTACCAATATTATTTAGAAATTCAGAAATATAAACACTGTCTCGATAACCAATATAAGAAATAGAAAATTTTGCATTTATATTATAATTTAATTCGGCCACCCATAAAAATTTTAAAACAAAATAAAATTTTAATATCACATCTGCACTTAATACTTTACACAATAAAGTCAATAAGCTTAGTCTAAAGATACACAAAATAACAAAATATATAAAATCAACAATATTATAGCAATATAAAAAATGCTTCAAAACAATAAACAAATTTCTATTAAACCTTTTTCAATTGTTTTACTTTAAAACGTTTTTTTTTTATTTTGATATCTAGCTGTTTATAATTTGACTTTCTAAAATCCGTTGGAAGTTTGGTGAAAAAATGATCGGACATTACTGTTCAAAGTGCTCCGTTATAATTCCATTACTCTTCTTTCAATATCTTTATAATGTATATGATAAAGGTATATTAAAGATACTCTACAAAATATTATTGAAGTAAATTGGAGTTGTTAGTATCCCAAATAAAATTATATAAAACAATTACCTTTCTTGGCTCGACAGTCAGCATCACTGGTGTACCCCCATGTGTCGTGTTGAGGCTGCGCACTCTTGTTCGGCGACGGGGCCGCAAAGCTGTGTCTCAGGGGCGCCATTCTGAGGAGGCGTGCTCCTGGCGCCCCCATCACCCCCTCTTCTCCTCTCACCCTGGTACCTGCACGGGACTCCGCCTCGGTAGGGGGTTCCGCCCTTACCACATAACAACAATTTTTACCCTTGTCTAACATCTGACCCCTAGCTTTACATCACTGTATAATTTTAACTATAACACTTCACAGCACTTGTATATTTAATATATTATCATTCACCACAGTAAAAGATCTGTTGGTACATAATATATTTAGGTCTTAAAAATATATATTTTAATTATGTAGGTACCTACATACTTACTTTGTTTAGATTTTTTAAAAATATTTTTTACTTTGAATCAATCGATTATTATGCTACTAAAATAACATCAAAGACAACGAAATTAAAGCAAGACTGGCCTCTGGCAGTAGGTGCTATTATGGTTTGAAAAAGCCCATAAGGTCCAAAATGATAACAAGGAAAACAAAAAACCTGATGCATAAAACTCTTCTCAAACCTGTCGTAGTGTAGGGAGCTGAATGCTTGGTCTTAACAAAAAAGAGAAGAAAATAGCCTCTTGATATTTGAAAGAAAAATTCTGAGGAAGATTTCTGGCCCAGTAAATGACAAAGGACTTTGGAGTTTACGATATAATCATGAACTACAGGCATTAATTATATGACGAACTTAACATTGTACAAGTCATAAAAGTACGTAGACTGCACTGGTTGATGAATGATGATCGTATCCCCAAAAAGGTTCTTAATATCAATCCAGAGGGCAGAAGTAGAGACAGGCCCAAGCTAAGATGATACAGAAGACGACGTAAGGGCGATTGTAATTACAATCTGGAGGAGAGCGGCGAAGGACTGGGACTGTTGGAGAAGGATTCTGGAGGAGGCCAGGGTCCACAAGGGGCTGTAGCGCCAATAATGATGATGAAAATAACATCACTTCATTTGAAAATTAATTTGTTATCGGCCTTCGTTGCTCTGTTAGTTAGATATCTGACTCCTAAATCAAAGATCTCAGATCCGATTCCCGGTGGAACCACAGATTTTCTCTGTTTTCAATCTGGATTTGTGAGACGATCAATAATATAAGTCTCCAGAATGTGGCAACTTGTTATTAGGTACCTGTAAATTACCAAGAAGTCTTTAAAAATTATAAATTTAATAGTCTCCGTCAGGTTCCTACTGAATATTTCGAGATGCAAAGTGCCTTTGTAACAGACTTTGGAATGGTGAGCATGAGCATATAAAATTAAGACCTAGTCTGGTCTTGCTTATATCATGGTTTTGCATTATTTGCTCATCACTAGTACCTACATACGAATCGAGTTGATGTCATTATGTAAGTTACGATACCTCAAGGACGGACACCTTAAATAGTTTTACCTACCAAATGTTAGATCAAATCACACAAACGAATATCCGCAACAGAACAAAAGTAAGATTTTGTGAAAAGTCATTGTGATTTGCTTCACTGCCAAAGCGTGGGAGTTTTCTTTACCAAGCAGTTCAGATATATACCAGGAAGATGATATAGAGATAGTTGGAAGTGGTGGTATGTGTAGCAATATACATGATTAGAATATCAATAGGTTAATCGTGGGTGTGTTAGTAACCGAGTATGTATACCGATAGGATTGTTGGAAAAGTCATTTCGTTTTTTTTAGTGAAAATGTAAAATGAAAATTAAAACAAAGCGCCATATGACTACTAACGATTGAAATTTCTCAGCCATGTCACGGTTATTTTGTATCAATCGACACATTTATTTTTCCTTCATCAGCTTCAATTGGCTTACTGAAAGTGTTGCATTTTCAAGATTAAAACATTACATTACATCGGCTAGCTCTACAACCCAGCTCGGTCTTAGCCTCCTGCAGAGCCCGTCTCCATGACTGTCGGTCTTGTGATGCATAGCGCCAGTTATGGATGTCGATGTTGTTTGCATCCTTCACTACTTCGTCCAGCTATCGAAGCTTTGGCCTTCCAATTTTTCTTCGTCCTCTTCGATTACCTACTGTATATGTCCGGCCCATCTGAGTCTCCCGATTTTTATTTCACTCAAGGTGGTGGGATCCTTGTACAGATCATACAGTTTCTGTTTGAATCTAATACAACACTCTCCGTTGTCAAAAATCGGGCCGTAGATCCTTCTCAGTACTTTTCTCTCAAAAGTTTCCAGGGCTCTTTCATCAGTTTTAGTAATTACCCAGCATTCCGATCCATATAAGAGTAATGGCGGATTAGAGTTTTAAAGAAGACTTTATTTTTTCTGGTGAGGTGACGAGACTTCATGTACCTCTGCAACCCAAAGTAGCACCTGTTTGCGGCTACTATTCGACGTACCGAGATACACAAACTCGCCAGAAGTTTCGAATGTATAATTTTCAACTCGCAAATCTGGCGGTTTTCGGCCTCCATGCACTGGCATATACTTCGTCTTTCCCTCGTTCACCATCAGCCCCATGTTTCTTGACGATGCGGCCAGGGCTTTAAAGACAGTTTTTAAATCATTTTCCGAGCATGCGGTTATATCTATATCATCGGCGTAAGCAAGGAGTTGCACAGATTTCAACATCAAAACTGCCGGAACAGAATTATGACATTGAAAGTTATTCGGCAGTTTGCAACAATCAATGCCTGTATTTTGTTATCACAATTGACCTACAATTGCCTGAACGAAATTTTACAAACCAGTTTTGACACTGGCGTTCTATCAATACCTACGTTTTCTTCATAAATATTGGGTATTTTTTTATGTTGCCCGACCAACATTTTTGTCATTTCGATATAAAAAAGTAAAAGTGCCAAAAATGCTGCTTTCGACAAGTTTGATATGGAATCAAACAAAAAATGTAGCACAGAATCAAGCAAGTGATGAAGGTTGCCTGTTGAGTCACGTGTTACCGTGGCACTGCTGGGTGGGAAACCCTCACCATGATTGACGGTTGTGGTTGGACTTTTAGTGGTAGTGGTATGAAATATGCAACGTGCAGCCGCTTCGAGGAGGAAAATAACTAAACAGTTCTAAAACTTGCCCTATGGACTGGGGTAGGCGACTGCGAAATATTCTCAATGCGGCTTAAGTTGAAAAAAAAAACGAAATGACTTTCCGAACAACCTATTATATCTTCTCAGATAATGTTGTATAGTAAGTAATATTACACGGTCTTATTGTACAATGGTCCAAATTGATTTTGTCACGAGCCGGAACGCTCAATCAAAACCCTTTGTACAGTCGTTTGGACAAATTGAATGCTATAACACATTTTGCTCATTGACAATGGACAAACTGAGCTTTGGTGGTTGGTGGTCCACCTATATGTCATGACAAAACGAAACGGTATAAATATTTATCAAGAAGGTTTTAACAGACTGACGCTGTGTGAGTTGTGAAAACGTTAGGTAATACGTATTCAAACTTATATATTTCTTTGAGACTAACCGCGAATGAAGAATATTATTATAATAACTAAAAATAATGTAATCACATGTAATCGTGATTCTTATTAATTTTGTACCATTTATATCCCTGAATGTATTGTTACCATTATTAATAAGTAAAATAAAATCAAAGATTTCTAAAAATAACTATGATACCTATATATTTTATTCATTAGTTTATAAATCAAGCGAGAGCCGATCCCGACTAAGACGGGAAAAGGGCAAAGAAGAAGAAGAAGGAGTTTATTAATCAAGTATTGAAAAAACTAATTTAATAACTTTAATTAAACTCAAAGTTAACGATCATCTTTTTAAATTTATTTGAATCAAGCAATCCAATCGATTCATGATTGATTGTTAAATATAATTAAATTCTAAAAAAGTTATTAAAAAAGTATAAATAATTTTGCATAAGCATAAATTCGATAGTTTTATTGATACTAATTCAAATTATAATAATGAACACTTCCTTGCACCCTGCGCAAGTGGCGAGTTTATAGCCGTATGGCAATTTCTTCTATCTAACCAGTGTTTCCAGCCCAGAGAAGCAACATTAGCGTGAGCAAAATGAATTTGAATAAATTTCTCCTCTGTTGGAAATCGAATCGAGGACGCCCGCACAGAAACCGAACGGCTATTTTCTGGATCAGTATTTTTTTATATACTTACTTACTTTCCGTGTCCGGGCTAAATTCTGCCACTCCAGTAAGCCGCGACTTTTATCGCTTTGTCATTGGCCATAATCAGGTCCCTAGGTGTACAGCCTCCCCACATCAGTTTTTTTTTATATAGAAAAACCTTTAGTCATTTGTCTGTTCCAAATAACTCACAAACCTCTCTAGAAAATTTTTGTTTTAAATCAGTCTTGAACTCGTTTTGAAGTTAGAAATTGTATTTTTTTTTATCTATTTACACTGAGAAAGAAATGAAGAAAATATTGATTTTTAAACTAGAAATCCGTTTAAACTGTTTTTTGAATCAAACTCATTTTCTCAATGTTTCATTAGTTAGAGACATTTTGAAGTGGGCAGGGTAAAAATGTATTATTTGCGGAAATATAAGTCAAAATGTATGAACAGTCAGACTGCACGAATATGCTCGTGAAGACATTCCAGTTTTCGGTAAGAGCATTAAAAATGTCAACAAATTTTCGTTGATAGCTTCAAATAGTAAATGTGATAATAAAACCAATGTAACACGTTTTATTTACAGGCAAAACTGGGACAGGTGAACATAAACACAATTTTGAAATGGTCATCGTAAAAATGAATTCAGTTTTAAAACAACCAAACGGATACAATATATGGTTTTATTTTAATTTATTATTCATTACTAGGCATCGTAAAATTGTTATGACTGGAATTTCGTTAACAGGTAAAGATGAATGGGTGGTCTAAAGAAAATTTAATTAATATAAAACCTACTCCACATAAATTAAAAGTAAAAAATATAAAAAGATTTAATCTATTTGCATTACACCTACATTGGCGAAGATGTTTAATTTACAAAATATTATGACACCTTTTTATTATTGATAAACTTAGAGACTAAGTTGGGATAATATAGAAGGTGAACGTTAAAAGTATAAAGTGATCACGTAAACCAGCCGGTGACAGGTCGTTAGCCCTGTAGGTACCTTGAGTTCCTGGTTCTTATATAATATCCCAACTTCGTCTCTATTGAGATGTTAAAAAGTTTGTCAATAAAAATAATGTTTGACTCCCGACAGGGAAAAAATCCAATGTTTGCATATATGCAATTAATAAAAATGATAATAAGATTTTGATGACACCTTGTTTAAACAAACTCTATTAAAAAGTTATCAAATAAACGTTCGTTCGTTCCCACAACATGTACATAGATGTATTTAAGAAACAAGGTATTGCTTTATTATTCCACTAGCTTTTATGTCCCGCCGTTGGCCAAGAATGTAAATTAGTGAATGAATAAGCAATCGTTTATATAATATTGTCACAAAAAATATTTGCTAATTCGTAGTATGAAAAGTAGTTTGAAATTTAATTGAGTTTAAGCGATGTAAAATGTTCAAGTGATGGCCACAACCCATTTGTTTTTATATATAAGTAGGTACATACGATTTCTGCACGCATGGACTATGGTAAATGGTTTTAAATATGACTGATTATAAAGAGACAACGTTGTAAAGAGTTTGGATTTGGCCACAACCCCTATTTTTATATATCGTCATCGAACGAAAATGTGTTTTAAATATTTAGTAATTTTGGATGATGGGAAATGGCTTAAAAATTAAATAAACAAAAGTACTGAAAAGATTCTAGTGTTGGTCACATCCTATTCGTTTTTATATTTTTCGTCAAGTGTGCATACCTATAGATTATTATATTTTTGCACAATAAAACTGATCTACATTACAGAAGAAGACTTAAATAGTTTTTAATTTGAATATAAACGTTGTGAAGAGTCCAGTAATGGCCACAACCCCGATTTTTTATTATATTGTCATCAAAATCAAATATGTAGTTATTGAAAATTAAGCAATATATGATGATATAATAAATGGTGTAAATTTCGATTGAAAAAAAGTATTGAGAAGATTCTAGTGATGGTCACATCCCATTCGTTTTATGTATTTTCGTCAAGTATGCATGTTGTTTATAATATTTCTATACAATAGACTATAAGACTTAAAACTAACCCAAAATACTAAATGAAAAAAAAGAATAAGTATAAGACTATAACAAATAGTTTGTAATAAAAACTGACCCAATGGTCTACATAAAACATGCAATAGAAGAATTACACAATAGTTAATGTATTATATAAAAAACTGACCAAATGGTCTTCATAAAAGAAGAAGAAGATGAATTGAAATACAGGAAATATTTTATATAAAATTCACCCAACGTCTACATTAAATAAGAAAACGAAGAATTAGACTAAAGGAAATAGTTTGTATAAAAACTAACCAAAAGATCTACAAAAAATAAGAAAAAGAAGAATTAGACTATAGAAAGTAGTTAATATAAAAACTGACCCAAAGGTCTACATATTAGAAGAATAATTATACGTCAGGAAATAGATTGTATAAAAACTAACGCAAAGGTCAACATAAAAGAAGACGAAGAAGAATTAGACTAAAGGAAAAGTTTGCATGAAAACTCTCCCTTGGTCTACATAAAAGAGGAAAAATTAGACTATAGGAAGTTAGTTTTTACAAAATTCAACAAAGGTCTACATAAAATTAGAAAAAGAAGAAATACGTTAAAAGAAATAGTTGGTATCAAAACTGGCCCAGAGGTCTACATAAAATAAGAAGAAAAAGAATTAGATTATAGGAATAAGTTTGTATAAAAACTCACCCAAAGGGCTACATAAAAGAAGAGGAAGAAGATGAATTAGACTATAGGAAATAGTTTGTATAAAAACTCACCCAAGGTCTACATAAATTAAGAAAAAGAAAAATTAGACTATAGGAAATAGTTTATTTATGAACTGTCCCAAATGACTTCACAAAAGAAGAGGAAGAAGAATTAAACTCCAAGAAATAGTTTGTATAAAAAATCACCCAAAAGTCTACATAAATAAAAGAAGAATTTCACTATAGGAAATAGTTTGTAGATTGAATGACATGTGTATTGTAGTTAACCTAAGATAGTTTAATAATTTTCCTATACGAAATTAGTATATTGTTGGTTTTTAAGTAGTATTAGGTATGTAGGCAAATACTCTAGATAATGTAGGTACCTACCTACAATGATGTTCTAAATTAATTCGAATTCGATTTATAACAAATTTTATTTGAATATCAGAATGTGTCCGTTACCATAGTAACCATAGAACATGTAAAAAATATCAAATGGTTTGTAGACATTTTTTGAATAATATGTAGGTACCTACATTGGTTTGTTCGATGCCATAAAAATGCCATATTATGCAATTTTATTATGCCTATATCTTTACTAATAATAAACACATTTTTACAATATATGTCTTAAAACTTGCCGTAATGTCTTGTGTTTCATTTTATTATTTCATAATTACATTTATTTCAAAGGTTTATTATTTTCAAGAACATATTCATTCGGTGGGAAAATGAAATATTGTATGAAAAGATATTAAAATGGCGGCGTTTATGTACAAAAGGCTTACTTTAAAAATAAGTTAAACATTATAATTATACCAAATATTCACCATGTTTTTCACTTAAACGCTAAGTTATACTTCAAAATATATTTTTTTTGTGTAAATACCTACTTCTAACTTTTAAACTAACAGATATTTGCGTGCAAAATGTACACTTTTTTGACAGATATGACTTGGAAAATTTTGTATGAAAAAAATAATTATTTAAATATTTTTAAAATTCAGCATTTTTATCGCATTCTTTTTAGCGTGACACTGCATCAGGTATACTGGTACATGTTCGCACTTAAATTAGATTTTTAGATGCTCTTGGTTTTTCAGAAGGCGTGAGACAAACACACACACACACACATACACACACACATACACTAACATTTTGATTGCTTTATTACTTTAGATTATATGTAGGTACAGAATGTGCGGTTGAGTTAAAGTATTTAAAGTGTATGAAAGATGCCTGCAGAACGGACTGAGAATGAATGTGAGTAAATCTAAGATATTGGTATTCGAAAAAACAGAAAGTAACTAAAAACTGCATTTATGATAAAAGTAGAGAATGAATGGCTAGAGCAAGTAAATAAATATTTATACTTGTGGAAGACCAGACAAAGATATTGAAAGAAGAGTAATGGCAGGTAATAGAATAAATGGAGCACTCAGATCAGTAATGTCCGATCCAAGCATCTCAAAGGAAGACAAAATTATAATGCATATATTGTAGTGCCTACTTTGATGTATGTCAGTGAAACATGGACGTGACAAAAGACGCGAAAGTAGAATTAATGCTGTGGAAATGAGATTACTAAGAACAGTATGTAATAATAATAATAATTATAATAATAATGAGCCCCTCAAAAACCAAACCCACGTCCAGTTAAAAACATCTAGAACTACGTGAGGGGCGGGGAGCTACACAACTACATCGAGTAGCTTGCCAACGGGTAAAGGGTACAAACACACAACACATACATGGATCACACAAAAAACACAAGCCTCGGACAAACACCGCTACCTGGGGAGCGCCAGGGCACGTCCGGAGTTAGCGCTGGGCGTAGCAGCATGAGAGCCGCTAATGACATGCTGTCGAACAGGCGGACACATGCCGGGACACCCGAAGAAACAACAGCCGAAACCCAACACACCCGACCTGCTGAAAGTGCTTTGCCGGCAAGTCAACCGACAACCACCAAAGCGGGAAAACCACGACAACGCATGAAATGGACAGATGACATGAACATAAACCTCATGCGTTGCTACTACACTATCACACAAGGAGACACACAAATAATTGGATACAGACAGGAGCTACATACACAATTCACCACAATTTATCCAGAACTCTCACACATCACAGAACAGCGACTGGCGGACCAGAAAAGAGTTATAATAAACAACAAAAGAATACAACTATCAATACTTGATCAAATAAAACAAGACGCAATCAGAATGAGTAATCAAAATAGAATAAGTACATTAACACAAGACATAACAAATACGCAAATAAACCACAACAATCCACAGGAAATATCAATAATACCACAGCAAAATAACACTGAACAACCAAATATAAACATAACTAACGAATCCACCAATATGAACAATAATACAACAATAAGCCCTAACAACAATGACGAGACCAACGGAAGAACAGAACACAACCCAGACACAAAAACACAAATCACAAACACACTAGAACACACAATCGAAATATATAAAGATAGCGACCCCACAACAAGACCACACCTACCAAAGCTCAAAATCAACAAACAAACCATTAACATGATCAATATTATCAACACAATTCTACATAACATGATTAACACTGAAACAACACCCGAAAAATTACATCTATTAGTTTACTGTAGTGCATACACCATTATTACACTAAACAAACAAAATATAAACAATAAAACAGAAAACTCCCATAGAACACATAGAAGCACTATACCAGCATGGCAACACAGAATACAAATCAAAATCAACTCATTAAGAAATGAAATAGGCAAAGTAACACAAAAAATTAAAGATAATCTAAAAAATCCAAGAAAAATACGGGAAATTGAAACGATTAAAGACAAATACAATGAACACAACCTAACTATACTCCTTGATACGCTAACACAAAAGTTATCAGCACAATCACATAGATTAAAACGCTACAAAAAATGCTATGACAGGAAAACACACAATCTCAATTTTCAAACAAGCCAAAAAAGCTTCTACAACAACCTAAAAAACAACAATATAGAAATTACAGACGCACCTAAATTAAATGAAATAGAATCATACTGGGAGAACATTTGGTCTGAAAACAAAAAACACAACGAAAATGCCACATGGATAACAGAGGTAGAAAATGACAATAACCAATTTCAAAACATGGCCACAATACAAATAAATATAACTGACTTCAAAACTGCTATAAAGAAGACACACAACTGGAAGACACCAGGCATAGATAATATCCAAAATTACTGGTACAAATATCTCCCTGTAACACATGAAAAATTCTCCGAACTATTACACAAATGCGTAACGGAAAACCAAAACCTCCCATCTTTTTTCACTAAAGGTATCACATATCTCAAACCTAAATCAACAGACACAAAAAATCCATCTAAATATCGTCCAATCACATGTCTACCCACAATATACAAAATTCTTACCTCAATTATAACTACAAAAATAGATCTTTTCCTAACACAAAATAACATATTAACAGAAGAACAAAAAGGATGCAGAAAGCAAAGCAGAGGATGCAAAGAACAAATCATCATCGACCGGACAATAACAAATCAGGCGATAAAGAAGAAAAGGAACATGTACTGTGCATACATAGATTACCAAAAAGCCTTTGATAGTGTCCCCCACTCATGGTTAGTAAAAGTTCTAGAAATATACAAAATTGACATAAAACTTGTAGAATTTTTAAAACAAATAATGAACACCTGGAACACGACAATATACCTAAAACTAAACAACAAAATGATAAAATCAAAACAAATAAACATTAAAACCGGAATCTTTCAAGGTGACTCCCTAAGCGCACTATGGTTCTGTATCTCCCTCAACCCACTCTCCAAGATGCTTAACAAAAGCAAACTTGGCTACAAAATCACAACACACAACTTAAATACCAATCCTATAAAAATCAACCACCTTTTATACATGGACGATTTAAAACTATATGGCAAAAATAATGACGAACTAAAACAACTAATTTATAAAACTGAACGCTTTAGTAATGACATAAAAATGAAATTCGGTATTGATAAATGCAACACATGCTCAATAGTAAGAGGTAAACCCAAGGAACACACGGGAAGCACCTTGAAGGATACGAATGAAATAATACGCGCAATGGACGAAGATGAATTTTATAAATACTTGGGAATTCTCCAGAACCCAAGCATAAAAGATAAAAAGATAAAAGAAACCACCAAAAACGAATACCTTAAAAGACTAAATATCCTCCTCAAAACACAACTAAATGGAAAAAATATGACTAAAGCAATAAACACATACGCAATACCAGTACTAACATATACATTTGGAATAATTAAATGGACCAATACGGAACTTGACGATCTCAACATTAAACTCAGAACAACATCATCAAAACATAGAATTCACCACGAACATTCAGCAATAGAAAGATTCACACTGCCAAGAGAGGAAGGAGGAAGAGGACTCATAGACATAAAAAATCTACACCATACACAAATAAATAACTTAAGGCAATACTTCTACACAAAACGAAATAGCCCAATACACAACGAAATCATAAACATAGATCACACATACTCACCACTTACACTTAACGACAACGAACGCAATCTAGAAATAACAACACATGACGCAAAAATTGAAACATGGAAAAATAAAACATTACATGGAATACACCCAAGTCATCTACAACAACAACATATTGATAAAGCCCTTAGTAATAATTGGCTCAAACACTCAGACCTATACGCAGAAACAGAAGGATTTATCATAGCTATTCAGGACAAAATAATAAAAACAAAAAACTACACGAAACATATTATAAAAGACAATACAATAACAAACGACACATGCAGAAAGTGCAAATTACAAAAAGAAACAATAGAACACATAACAGGTGGCTGCTCAACTCTTGCACCGACGGAATATACAATAAGACACGATAACATCTGCAAACACATATATTTGGAACTAGCCCACAAACATAAACTTATCAAAACACACCCCAAGTGGTATCAATACACACCCCCAGCTGTAACAGAAAATGATAACTACAAACTATACTGGAATAGAGACATAATCACAGACAGAACAAACCTACATAACCGACCAGACATTACATTAATCGACAAAATACATAAACACACATATCTAATAGAAATATCGATACCAAATACAGCAAATCTACAAAAGAAACATTTAGAAAAAATAGATAAATACATACCTTTAGCAGAACAGATAAAATCACAGTGGAAACAAGAAAAAGTAACAATAGTCCCAATAATATTATCGTCTACAGGCATCATACCAAAAACTCTCCAAAAAAATATAGACATACTAAAGTTACCCCCATACGTAATCACCAACATACAAAAAACTACAATTATCAACACATGCACAATAGTCAGAAAATTTCTACAGGTACCACTTTAAAAAACTACACACAACCACACAGACACACAAACACATAGCCTCACAACTTGAGTACGCTCCGTTGAGAAGGAAATTACCGGATCATAACCGAGATCAATCTACGTATAATAATGAACATTTCCTTGCACCCTGCGCAAGTGGCGAGTTTATTTCCGTATGGCAATTTCTTTCAACTAACCAGTGTTTCCAGTATGTTATAGAACGATATATGATAGAATGAAAAATGAGGACATAAGGAGAGCATGCTAGATAAAGAAGAATATTATAAGAAAAATGAAAGTGAATTCTTTGAGGTGGTTTGGACATATTGAAAGAATGAATGATGAACGACTGACCAAAAAATAAACATGGGTGTTAAAGATGGAGTGAATAGCAGGGGCCGCCCCAGAAAGGGATGGCATGACCATATGAATGATATTATGAAAGAAGGAAACATAAGAAGCTTGAAAATTCGACGTGTACGTATGAGACGATGCATGGATGTAAAGGAAGCCAGGAATGTGTGCAAAAATAGAGGAGTATGGCGCTCGATTCTCTCTACTTACCCCGTAAGGGATATGGCGTGATGGTATGTACCTATATATATGTATGTATTTTATTATATTAAGAAAGTTCAGTTTGTAACATTTCTTTTGAAATGAATTTGTCCTTGTTAAACAAATATTTTAAGGACTTACAATATAAAGACCGAACAGATTCGCATACTCTTATTTCTGTATTTTTTCTGTGTTTCGATGTTTTGCCTCCCCCAGAATCCTTGAGGCTGACCGTTCTAATGGAGGTGTGAGATTCTGAACTATGAGTTCTACTCACCTGGGGTATTTTTGTTTAAAAGTCGAATCCATGGTTTGTTAGAAGTTTTTTTGGGATTAAAACACCATGCTTCCATACGTGTTGGTGAGTTTGAATTCATAGGAAATAGACGCGGAAGGAATTTTATTGCCCTCCTACCCTGCATGTTTGCTGAGTGTTTCCCTATCCGCCACCTAGGGACGCGTCTTATAGCGGTTACAGGCTCCGGCAAGAACACCCAGAATTTTGAAATGTAGACCATGGGCTATAAAAAGGCGAATAGGCCGGTCTCAGAAAAGGTGGGCCGATGATATTTTCCCCGTCTCTGGAGATGAGTCCAAAAAGCCCAAAATATTATGTAGAAAACATCAGGTGATGGGTATTGATGTTATAGGATAAGTGGACTGTATAAAAAAAACGATCTCACCGATGCTTTCTTTTTTGCTGGTTCACATAGATTATTTATTCTGTGCAATAGTCAAAACGTCCACACACGGTGATCTTCAAACTTGTGCTAAATTTTTTTCACTTGCCACTTATTGTTACCCAAAATTATTGCAACTAACTTTCAAAGTGACAATTCTCAAACATATCTGCGAGGGCACTATGGCAAGGACGGGATACATGGAAATATACTTGTACAAGACGAATGGTTTTTAAAAGAGGCCTACACCCAGCAGTGGAGAAATGTCTGAAGGAAGAAGATGAAGAAGAAGACAGATCTGCATCAAAAATTGTTGCAAAACCAAATAATATTATGTTTCTCTTAGACTAGTCGTCTGTGGATGAATACTTTCAAATTTGAATCATAACTTTTGATAATTGTTTTGAAATAATTAATTTGAAACTGTTACTGTGCAAAAATAGATATTTGTCACGGATATGGATAAAATGGTATTAAAGAAATAATCACAAATTTGTGTTGTAATATAATTCACATCCGGAAGTAAAAGATTCAATCAATCTAGTCACGATCATTCTAGTCTAGTCAATAAATCATTATAATAGCCAATAATAGATACGAGTTGAAAATGTGATATAGTAAAAGGGTATATAACTGCATTGAGAATCATACTAGTCAACGAATCATAATAAATCAACAATAACAAAGTGGATTGAGTTGAAAAATTTATTTAGTAAATGGCAACATAATTGCTATCAAACTAAACTCGCACTTATAACAGAAGTATTTTCTGTTTAAGTCGATCTAACTACATTGTTGAGGAAAATCTGATCATAAACACGCTTGAAAACATTTCGCTATTGCCACCACCACCCGCTCTACATATGGGGACTGTAAACGGCCCCTTCACAGAACGCTAAGTGAACGACAAGAAAAAAATGCATAGCACAAAAAGTAGCTCATGGACTCTCTAGATTAGCAATCTCGGCACCATAGTGCATAAGAACAATCGACGAATGTGAATGGAGGATTCACACTCGTGGACTTTAGATCTTTTGAATGAGAAACATCAGGGGTATGACCAAGATCTCTGTAAAAAAATAACCTACTGGGAATCTAACAATAGTAAGGAACCATAACTATGACCTTGAAGAGGCCCACGGACAGCAGCGAGGAGCTCTGATCTATAAGAGGACACCATTGGGTGACAACAATCCAACAGGATATGTTCCGAAGTTTGGTCTGGGCACTGACAGAACTGACATGAGGCAGAGGAGGCAATATTAAATCGGTGAAGATAATTCTCAAAATTTCCGTGTCCTGTGAAAAATTGAGAAGTCCAAAAGTCGGGGACAACCCAAGAAGATTTAAGTCTTCATATATAGGTTAGAAGCTTTTGAGATGTGATTGTATCGCAGAATGCTCAAAATCCCTTGGACAGAACTGGTTACAAATTCAGAAGTGTTAAGTCGAGCCAGGACAACCAGGCTAATCTTGTCTATAATAAAGGTTCGCAAGATCGCATATCAGGGCCACATAATGAGGGGAGAAAAATACCGCTTGCTCCAATTAATACTGGAGGCCTGGAGGCCGATAGACGGTCGCCGAGGGACTGGAAGGAGACAGATGTCCTGGTTGCGTAATATCAGGGAATGGACGGGCTTGAGAACTTTGGAGCAGGTATTTCGGGTAGTATAGGATAGAGAGGGTTATTTGGCAGAGTGATCGCCAACGTCGGAGGTTTCTGACAGGGCACCAGAAGAAGGAGATTACCAAAAAATAATTAATGTAAAAAAAACAAACATTAAAAAAACCGATATCGAATATTATGTTCAGATTGGCAGGCATATTTTGTATACGAATTAAAAATCATTATCCAATCAAACAAAATTATTATGTGTGTGTCTATAAACAATTTCAAGAAATTTAGATAATAACCCAGTAAGCAATGCTAGTAAATTCATAAATCTCTCTCAATACGATTTTAAAAAAGTACATAGTGAAGATAGCGTAGAGAAAGTGATGTAAGTAAGGTAAAGTACATAGAAAGCAGAACGAAAATGTACAAAAATACAAATTTATTCAAATGGCCTACAGGGACGAGCTGGCATTTGAAGAAATTAGCGATAAAAACCAACACATACATAAATATTCAAATAAATTGCTACTTCATAAATAAATTATTAAAAAGCAATTATAATTCAAATATATGTTCACGTGGTCAGGTAAACGAGTTGATAAATAGTATTTTCTTTTTTACTTTCAAGTGTTTTAAGCATTTAATTCTCAATCTTTGAATTCCCTGAAGGTAAAAGAAATGACCCTATAACCCGAAATAATTCTAAGTTTATCTTAACCTTGAACGTATTTACATTATTTATATATAGAAGATGTCCTTCAAAATGAAAAATATTTTACATGCGTAATATCTTGATAATAATTTTAAAAGATCTTGGCACTAATCGATTGCAATTACATTATAAATTGGTCAGCCTTCGTGGCTCTGTTGGTTAGGTCCGAAGGTTCCGGGCTCGATTTCCGGTGGAGAGACAATTTTCAATTGTGTTTTCAGTCTGGATCTGTGAGACAATTAATATCGTTAGTCTCCAGAATGTGGCAGCTTGTTATTGGACGCGTGTTAAATTAATATTTGACATAGTAAGTACCTATTAGTTGCCCGAGAAGTAATATTAAAATAAAAAAAAAATACTATCAGAACAAAAATATTTCGGCTGAGGCTAATGTACACTGCTAGCCCTAGAACAGGTATACCCAGTTAGGGCAGCAGTTATCTATTTTTAAAGACACATGTAGGTAAATGGTGTGATAAATAAAATAAGAAATAAATTTCCAGTAAAATTTATTTTCCATGATTGTTGTCCATCAAAATATTTCTTTTTATCGAATAATTTAATAACCGAAACATGCTTTTGAAAGTGTAATTGTATATATTTATTTTAAGTAACTTACAGGTGTGTTATTCTTAATAATAATTTAACATGCACTCAAAAACAAGTCTTTATTTGTTTGAAATTTATAATGTTGATCTTACATTTTTTTCAAAACTGAAATGACAATGAAAAAGCTGCGCTCTATTGGGATTTCAACTGGAAGTAAATGCCTCTGGAGTCAGCACTCTGTACAAGTGGCGTAATTATTGTGAAATGCAAATTAATTCTAACTAAACAGTGTCTTCAACCCAGAATAGAAAAAATGCGTTGTAATAAATATAAATAAACCTCTACTTTGATCGAAATCGAACCCAGTATCTCGGCACACAACACGAACGACTAACTAATATGTCATGGTGGTCGGCCACAACTTTGACCAAAATTAATGAATAATATTGTCACTAAGTAATTTAATGTTAACAAGTATATAAATAGAATATTATGGAATGTACATCTCACAAACGTTCAAAAAAATGTTAATTTATTAAACACTTCGTTATAGATGTGAGGCACCAGCAAAGAATAGTGCTTCCATTCCGTTCGATAATCAAGTGTACCGTAAGAGCGTGGTAATCAAAAATACAACAGGCAAAATAACATCACACAAAGTTCAGAAAAGAGGCTCACCACCCATTATGAATGTTGCCCTTGAGGATGTCACGAGACTGGTGTGTGGGTATACACGGTTGTGTCGTACTTAATTTTATAAGGTTATGCACGCCTGTCGCTGGTTACCCCACATTGTGGTATATGCCGTGATCGTACGTATGTACGAATGAATGAAAACGCTCCGTTTTATCGAACCGATTAAAAACAAAGGATTAGGTATATATACAACCTACGCTGTCATTATAGTTTCGTTATGCTGCAATGTTATTAAATTTTACGTCTACCAATCTTACTTGGTATGCAAAAATATGAATGAATGTATTTGTAATTTGTACTATAGCTAGTATTTAAAATAATTAATTGTGTGCAATGTAGGTACACTATCATTACACCAATAAAACGTAATAGTAACTAAATTGAAATTCAGTTTTAATTACCTCACTGTATCTAATATTTGTTCAACTTGTGTGTTTTTGAGTAGCAAGTCAAATTCCTAAAACAAATAGAGATCCTGCTAAATTAATTAGTGTTAAATAAATTCTTAAAGAAGAAGCATATACACAATTTAAACGATAAAAGAGTAAAATGTATTGATTACCCATTATTACTAAGTTATGGTAAAGAAAATATTTAAGTACTTTCAAACTTTTTTTAATTACGAATTACGAATTATCGATGTTTTTGTATAAAAGTGTGTCCTTTAAAACTGTGCCTATTAAATTTTACACTTGAAACAATAAGTTAAATCGACTTCACATAGTTCTTTCAAAAGAAAATGTATGTACCTATCTTAGAAGTGATTAGTTTCCTATCCAATACTTATGTGAAATTTTATTTAATTCCCGAAAATATACAAATTTCTCTCTCATTCAAAAAAAAAGTATGAGAAAATGAATTAGAATAAATAGGTAATGTTTTGTGTTTCTTGATAGTATTTATAACAGGGGCGCCTTGTGTTAGCAACGTTTCGTTAATTTATTTTTGACATCAATGTATGCTAATATATTGCTCAAATAATATTGTGTCGATAGTATATAATAATATGTGGCAAGTATTTGATAAGAACAGATAATTTTTATCACAGACAACTGAAATCAATTCAAGTTTGCTAAAATCTGTCTATTGAAAAAAAAATGTACCTATACAGCAAAATTGAATTCCATATTATGGTATAACAGAATTATGTTTTGACCAAACATAGGAAAAAAATAACAATATTAGACAAAATTATGACCAAAGTAAGTGTATAATAAATACTAGGTACCTATAAATGTGGCAATAACTTGTCTATAGAATTTAAGAACATGGCAGTTTCTCAATCATTCCAGTCCCTTGAAAATTTTCACAGATCATAATTAATAACATTCCATTATTTAAGTTGATCGATAGAACCTTCAGTTAACAAAATTCATTCATTATATTCGTCAACCGACAAGAAACTTAAATAATTATGGAGCTGACACAAATAAAAAACGAACAATTGTTTGAAATCTTAACTTCTGCTTTATAAAATTGAATAAACAACGAAATTTATTATTATATTTACGCTTTTTCCTGTTATTAAAATAGTATCTACAATATATTTGATAGGACTTAAATTTTGAAAAAAACCGATATTATTTATGATGATAAATGCGGATCGTCATAAACCTTAGCTATTGTGTGGCAAATCGTCAGACTTTTGTGCTAAAGTTCTAGATTTAGTAGTAACTAAAGGTTGGAAATACATACGCGTAGGTTGAACTGTTGGAAAATCGGAGACTATGGGGTTCCTAGTATCTATGATAATTGATATTTGCTTAGCATTGCTCTATGAAAATAATTTGAAAATAGAATCATACTGCGAAGAAAAATTTAAAAACAAAAGACAGTCAATGAAAAAAAATTTTCAGGGTTGTTTGGTTATTCTTGAGCTTCTCAGATGTAAAGCAGTGAAGGTATTAAAAGAAATATTACATTTATTTTAATACTTTCACGAAGAACGTGAATGAAATTAATGTTTTGGACAGCCTATTAGTATCATGAACAACGATAATGAAGGGACTGTTATTATTTTAAACGATGAACATCTTTAGTGACTTATCGATTTAATATATTTTGCTCACCTTCACCTTATTAAGATATTTGTATATGAGGAATTTGAATGGGTACAGGCATAACAGGGATCTTACTGGACATCACGGCCAATATTATACAAAAATATCAATTCACCGAAGGGCTTAGAGTTCTGTTAAGCGAACTCACCCGTAATCTGAGCCAATTTTTTTGTTAGTAAAAGTTGTAAAAGACAGGGTTTTTCAAAATACATACTGGTAGGTTGAACTATAGGTTGGAAATACATTTTGGAAGCGAGTTAGGCACTTGGAATTGGAATGAAGTTTGGTTGTTATACTTCTAAAGGTTCTACGGAAGATTTGCTGGTTAGTGTTGATCAAAAGTCTGCAAGTTTTGCAGTCTCGGTTTTGGTCTACAATAAAATGGTTGGTCGAACGAAATGGACTGCTAATTAGTGATGAAATTGCAAATAATTTTCTAAACCATATGAATGTTGATAAAAAATTGTCGAACGCCGTAAGTCGTTTGACTTATGCGCCGGCATCCTGGGTGTGATTGCCAGCAGAGAAGAAATATAATAATATAGGTATAAAATTATTTCTCACATAAATCTTTCTTCTCTGGACTGGAAACACTGGTTAGTTGAAAGAAATTAAAGTTTGGCAATTAACTCACCACTTCACAGGGTGTAAAAATGAGTCTTATTATTTAATTTTGAGTTTAATTATAACATACTTTTAACATACTTAATACGATTGATAAAAAATATTTTCATTTGAATCGAGATTTGAATTTAATTACACAATAAAGCAATCATACGATTTGTTATGATTTTTAACGACGGTTAATTATTACTAAGGTATTCACTAAAATTTAATTTCACAACGTAAACTTTTCACAACACATGTCATAAAATGTAGCTCACATACTAATGAATTTAATTATTTATTAGTAAATAGTATTAGTCACATTTATTTTAAAGTCGTTGTTATTTTTTTCGTATCGTTTTGTTTTCGTAATGTATGTTTGTGTTTTTGTTGCGGTGTTCGTAATGTTGTATCCGGACAACAGCGCGAATCGGTAGTTAACGATGTACTGAAGAGTAGTGCTGTGCTGTGCTGTGCTGGGCTGTACAAATATGTAATGATAATATGAGACCGCAACGACGGGAACCGCACCGCGTATCCTCCTAACCAACCGCCAACTGTTTCCGAGGGACCACTCATGAAGTAAACACTCATTTGTGAAGACACCTTTAAACAGGGATGTTCAAAGCAAAGCTCGCTGGAAATTATTTGAGACATGAGCATTGGACATGGCAGAAGACGCGTGAGAGTAAAATAATTAAAGTTTCTGAATCAGTATGAGTCGGTTGAAATTTAATGCAAAATAAAAGTTGTTCAAAAATAACACCAATACTAATAACAAGTTCTAAAAAAATTGTTTCAATAACAAAATGAAATATTAAAAAAAATACCAGAAAAGGAACTAAAAATAAAAAAAAATTAATGAAAAAAAGATTAAAGGTTTTGAATAAACAATGAAATGTTGGATGTGGATGACAAGGATGGGTGTGGAGGAATGATGCAAATATATTTATTTAATTATCGTTGTATATGTAAATTTTTATGCAACCGATTTCTGTGTACCGATTGGGTACATTCAAACATGTCTTAGAAAGCTATTGTTGTAACTATTGCAAGCCCGCACAAATAATGAATTCTGTCCTGTCCATTATTTATAAGGGAAAAATTAAATGCCAATCGCGCTTATTTTTACAAACTTTAATATAACATGAATTTATTTAAAATAATATTGATGGGAATATTAAAAAAAATACTATCGCAGAACGGAATGCAATGAAAAAATGCGCTCCTGTAGTTTTTTTGAATTGAAGTTTTTTTTTACATGGTCGTACATGTTTATTTAATGCTAGAATGGCTCCTAGAAAACATGTTCCCTTAAAATATGTCACGCACCTCATGTTCCATGAAGATAAAATAAAAAAAGTTTTAAAAAGTTTTTAGATAAATTTAGGTAACAGCAATGAAATGTTATCTAGTATTTTCGATACAGTTATTGAATATAAAATTTATTTATTCAAATGTAGAATTTTTCTTCATGCATAATCAACTTGTTGATTTTTTAAATATATTGGGAATATAGATCGGTAATAAATAAGTCTAAATTTCACTCACAAAATCACTAATTCTAATAATTTTAATTTCTATGAACATATTAATCACATAAACGTAATATCAAATGCATTACATTTATACACACATTACAACATCTACACCACAACCCATACTTACACAGGCGAACTTATGTTGAATTTAGCGAGGCGTGCTGAAGGTGGACCTCTGACAAGCGTTTTCATTTATGTCATTCTTTTTAATTTTATTTCGATACATATATATATTTACGTTCAGAAATGACTGACACAATTAGTATTTATTACCAAAATGTCCGAGGCCTGCGAACTAAAACTCATGATTTTCTACAAAGTGTACTACTAAATGATTATGATATAATTTGTATTACAGAGTCATGGTTGATAGAAAGTATTACCGACGACGAGATATTTGACAAACGTTACAATGTGTACAGACGAGACCGAAACATTACCCTTAATAATAGTTGTAATCACAATAATAATGGCAAATTAACCGGAGGAGGAGTTGCTATTGCAGTCGATAGAAAATACACCGCAAAACTTGAAAAAACGTGGCTTTCTAATGCCGAGGATATTTGGATAAGTCTTAAACTACATCTCTCAAAAAAGCGAAATTTTTCAATTCATTTATGTTGCACCTATATACCTGGAGTTGGGCCGAAATTATCGGCTTCAGATAGATTGGCACTCGTCGCAAACCATACTGATAATATTTGTAAAATGACTACACTATTCCCAGACGATATTTTTATCGTATTAGGAGATTATAATATGCCTAGCATAACCTGGAATTCTTCCTCATACGTGTCCCCACAGCCAAATAATAATGATCAGTGTTCTTCCTTGTTCTGTAACTCTATATCGTTGTCGAATCTAACTCAATATAACAATATTACCAATCATAATGGACGAGTTCTTGATATCGTGTTGTCAAATTTACCCCTTACCGTTTCCAAATCTTGTCATTCTTTGGTAATTGAAGACCTGCATCATCCTTCCCTCTTGATAGATTTCCAAATCCCTTTTCCCAAGTCCGCTTTGAAAAATCCTCAGACTATACTTTTATTCCATAAAGCCAACTATGACATTATCAACGACTTCTTGACAAAAACTAATTGGTCTTCAGTAATAAACACTTCTGACATTAACACAGCACTTGAGAATTTTTATTGTATACTGACAAACTCTATAGAAACCCATGTACCAAAAAGAACAAAGAAGTCTGACAAATACCCAGTGTGGTATACCTTACCACTGAAAAAAATTATTAAAGAAAAAATATACTACCACAACAAATGGAAACGTGACAGAAACCCTCTTGATTATCAGACGTTCTCTCTTCTGCGAAAAAGACAAAAGAAAACCGCTGATCTCATCTTCAAAAATTACATTAACTTAATTGAAAACGGAATACGACAAAACGTAAAAAGTTTATGGAATTATGTAAAATCATTCAAAAAGACACCAGACATTCCAGAGACCATGTTCTTTGGCAATGCCACCTCATCTAATGGAGTAGGCATTGCCAATCTTTTTTCCGACTTCTTCGGCTCAGTTTACATTACACCTAATAGTGTCTCTAACGATAACTACAACATCGATAACCCTTATCTTATTAATTCCATATCCATCGACTATAATAGTACGCTAAAATATCTTCTAAATATAGATGTATCAAAGGGTGCAGGAAACGATAATATTCCTGGAGTTTTTTTGAAAAAATGCGCCCGGGTCCTGGCACACCCGTTATGTTATATATTCAAATTGTCACTTATTAACGGCACATTTCCTGAAATATGGAAAACCGCTCTTGTTCATCCCATACTGAAAAACGGTGATAAGCACGATGTCACTAACTATAGGCCCATCTCCTAACTCCCAATTATTAGCAAAGTGTTTGAAAAAATAGTGTATGATTAGGTTTATAGTAAAATATCTTCATATATCACCACTGATCAACACGGTTTTATGAGAAAACGTTCTACCACCACTAATTTAGCCCAATTTACTAGTTATCTTCATGATAAAATGGATCAGAGACTGCAAATAGATTCTATATATACTGACTATGCCAAAGCATTTGACCGCGTAAATCACCCAACTCTCTTGCATAAATTGTCATTGATAGGTATACATGGTGACCTATTTAGGTGGCTTAAATCATATATTGATAATAGACACCAAATAACCTTGGTTAACGGACATTCTTCTAAATGTATTAGCGTGACATCTGGAGTCCCCCAGGGATCTCATTTAGGTCCCCTTCTCTTTAATATTTACATAAATGACATCGGAAAATGCTTTTACAGTAGTCAAGTATTATTATTTGCCGATGACATGAAAATTTTCAAAACAATCTCAAATTGCTCTGATTGTGCCGATCTACAGAAGGATTTGGAACGTTTATCCGTTTATTGCAATGAAAATTATCTTTCCTTAAATATATCCAAGTGTTTTTCTATATCCTTCACTAGGAAGACAAAAGTTGTAAAATACAATTATAAACTGAACAATGTAGTTTTACCGACGAAAACAGACTGCAAAGATCTTGGCGTACACCTTGATTCAAAACTTCTCTTCGACAAACATATTGAAATTATAGTAAACAAATCTTATAAAATGTTAGGCTTTATATTTAGAATCAGCAAATACTTTAAAAATCCCAATACATTAAAACAATTATATTGCTCTCTTGTCAGAGGTCAACTTGAGTACGCATCAACTATATGGAATCCCCAGTACAAGGTTTACATTCACTCGTTGGATCAAATTCAGAATAAATTCATTAAATATTCAAACTACCGTTGTAACAATACTAACCAACCTACTATACTAACTTCTTTAACCACGCGACGCACAATTTCAGACCTTATGTTCCTTCATAGTATACTAAATGGAAACATAGAATGTCATGAAATTCTTACCAATATCAAATTTAATACATCTACTCGCCGGACAAGACATACGTCACTTTTCTTCTCCAATATCTGTAAAACAAATGCTTCCAAAAACGCTCCGATTAACAGAATGATAAACTTATTTAACTCTTACGAAAAAAATGCCGACATAGACATATTTTTCGATTCACATATAACATTCAAAAATAAACTTATATCTAACATCGTGACATTATAACAATTAGGTACTGATTAATTTTATTTTTCCCAACCACCCTCAGCAATATATTTTCTTTTTCTTCCCAAATCATGAATCTGTCAATATATGTTCATCTACACACACATGCACACCCTCTCTCACACACACACATACACACCCACACACTCACACTCTTTCTAGATATCTCTTTCGCTCACACATGTATTACTCTTCTCTCATGCGCGCACCCCACTAATTCACACTTTTTTTGTTGTATTATTTTGATATTAGGTATATTACGTAAGAGGTACATGTTATTTTTGTATTTTTGTTTATTTAATTTCAATAATTGTATGCATGTACTGTGTGCTGTCCTTGGTAAAATAAAATAAAAAATAAAAAATAAATAAAAATAATTCAAAGTATTTTTCTTAACACAAAATATATTTGGACCTAAAAAATAACGCAGATGGAAGATTGACCTTCTCTGATGTTATGATCTTGAAAACGGTAGTAAACACACACTTATGAATGATATATATTTAAAGCGCATGATGTTCCCATATGTGCGATTTTCCGTACCAATGTAGAACTAAATGTACATATTTCACCTAAAATTTAAAAGGTAACAAATTTGAATGCAAAAACAAAACATCTGTTTTGTAATTGACTCAATAATGAATATTCCAGTTGGATAAAGTAATCTTTCTGTATGTTTGTAAATAAAAAGTAAAATGATCAAATTTAGGTTTAATTTAGTTATCTAGAGTTGAATCTTCCTGATTCTATTCCTGGAATAAAAAAATGCTTGTGTTATAGTTTTCTTAAGGCCACACAGGCACTCAAATGTATAAGTTGAATTGATGTTTCCTTACTTACTCACCCATTATGTTCATATGTATACTTATCTTTTTTTAGTTATTTTTTCGTTTTCGCTTAAGATAATTAGCTTTTTTGCTTTTTTTATCATTTGGGCTTTATTTTTACCAAGTGACATATTTTTGTAAATTTTTTTAGGTATTCTATGTTGATGTTTTCAATATGTGTATTTTTTTCTAGTAATAGGTAAGTATGTAATAATGTGTGTCGTCAATTCAGCAAATAAAAATAAATACTGACATCGTCTTGAAACTAAAGACAGTGATAAATACTATCGTTTACAGCTTGACAGTTCCAGAATCATAATATTGTAATATTCGAAAATTACAATATTATGATTATTACAACATAATTCCGAAAGAACCCTTGAAATTAGCGGGATTTCCTCGTTTATTCGTTTAATTTATTAGACGTAAAACTCTAATTTAAAGAAATATTGTTTAATATAAACACCTTGACTGTTTCAAATTAATAAATTTGTGTCATAAAAATGGCATAATTCATATTGTCGCTTCGTCGCTCCTGTTTCGCGCTAGTAAAGTCGTACAAAATGTATGACAGGACGAAATAGTTTAGTACGACAAGTGGGGTACAGCTCGTTAAAAATTCTCAGTGCCGGTGCGGCCTTAATATCAGTGTTTTATTATTTAGGTACTAGCAGACCTGCATGGTGCTGCCCATGCACTCTCTTTTATCAGAAATCTGTATGGCACAGAGATCTGGAAGGTATGGAAGGAATGGGGAATATATCTATTTTTTTTTAATAACTTCTTATAATCACGCATGCTATTGACCAGCTGTATTTACAATGGATTGGCCAATTAGTTTGCCACATAATTAAAGTAAATAATTAATTTTTGCATATATTCACGGAAAATAGAATGAATGGCATCGGAGTCTGCTTGTTACTATCACTGAAGGAATGACGGAGGGCAGAGAGGTTGCCCTAGAGGAGGTTATATGGACCAGGTGTCAGTGATGTTTGCTGTACCTAGTAGCTACCAAGAAATGAAGAGGCTGGCGGACAACAGAAATATGTGGAGAGATGGAGTTCTTGGTGCAAACGAATCCTAGGATTGTAACTTGTAACAATACAGAAGAAAATGAATTTTAAAATTGTATATACCTACTTACATCAAATATGTATATCAAAAAATATTTCGTTAACTTATTTTGAGCGACCTCTGTGAACAGTCACCTTTTGGTTGTCAACTAAACTAAAATTGACATATTTTTTTTGATACTTTTTCCTTCACCCGCTACACACATGGGGTCTGAAATCGACCCCTTCGCAAGTTCGAACAAGACCAAAAATTGACTGACATCTGGTATAAAACAGATACTTCAAGATTAGCAATCTTGACACTGTTGTGTTAAAAAAAACATACGAACAAAAAGTTTCCAGACATGTTTTACTAAGACTTGTGAATTAGAAATGGAAATACATATGAGAACTAATTGAAATAATTTTGAACCGGCAAAATCAAAAACATCCAAGTTTACCCACATCATGGATATAATTATCTTATGGAGTTCTATAATATGTTACAGAACTCTATGATAACTATATCCATTTCTATAGGTACTACAAAATATGTAAAATTGATACGGCTTAGTACCTGTTTTTAAAACATTAAAACTGTACTAAACGGTTGTTATTCTGTTTTCGTATCTTTCAATCTAAAAATATGAATAGTAATAGCCTTGGGTTTTGAAGTACCCACATTTGTAATTTTTGGTTAGGTGTTAACCTTTTGACTCACGGATATTAAGATCAAATCATAATAACAAATGCTTTCATTCCATCATAATATAACATTATAATAATAATATTATAAATGCTAACAAGAAATGCCTTCGTAGAATGCAATTAAATACAATCATGATATCGATCCGTGCATTTTAAATTCTTTGAACAAAATATTGTGAACGGTTTTGAGTTACTAAAATTACATTCCCATGTTAAAGCTTATACCTACCTAATAACAGACTGATATTATGTTCGACCACGTGTGTCTACTTGAAAAACAGTAGGTGCTTTTGTCGACTTCAGTCTGTTTTCATCTACATATCAACATCACTAAAAAGATGAAGGAGTTTCTATTGAGGGTTTATTCTGAAGATGTATTGGCTTTAGTCTTTTCGGTGGCGGTGATGAAATTTAAAACGGTTTTAAATTAATCTGTGGGAATGTTAAAAATATTTTCAAGTAGAGAGATAACTTCTGATTTACTTCATACACTTGAGAAATTAGATATGGCGCCATACGTATTAAGATTCGTCCAGATTTCAGCTAAACCCTTCGTTTTAGCTGAAAGACTGCCTTGTTTCGTAGAGCCAATTAATAAGCTACAGCGCCCTTGGAGTGATCTTGTATCACTAAACGGCGCTTTATAAATTTTTATTCTAATTATTATTTTCTTATTATTTTTGTGCATTTCCCCCGGCCATCGGCTAGCACTTTGGATTAGAATCTTTGTCTTGAAGTAACCGTAACAGCTCTTCTACTCTGTGGACTCTGGTCAATACCTACTTGTAGTAGGTATTGCTCTGATCCATTCTTTGATGTTTCGTAGCCAAAACATCTGTCTCCTACCCTCACCGCGGCTAGCCTCAATTTTGACTTTCATGCTGGGATGCAGTAGACCGTATTTATTGCTACTGAGAATGTGTTCGAAGTATGCCATTTTTCTCATTTCTTATACTGCACAATAATTCTCTTCTTTTTCCTTCCCTCTTCTCTTTCTTTTCCACGCCAGTTGATGAGATTCTTAACATTCTGCTATGAAGCCATATTCCAAATGTTTCAATTCGGTTCATTGTATTTGCTTTTAATGTCCAAGTCATTCCTTTAATCATAGGTATGTTTCTGTGTATAATCATACTGATAAAATATATTACGGGAATCTGAAAATAGTACATTAGAAGTAGGTACGTACATATGTACTATGTTGATAGTTATGTATGTATTTGTGAAAATGATCAAAAAGAAAAAGAAGGTATGAGCAGTAAGAATTGATTACAAAACATTAGTTATAAAATTATGAGAGAAAAGTATGGCGCTCACGCTAGGTTCTATTAGCTCTTTAGACAAAAATTTTATCTAACTTTTAGCTAACTCTCGTGTAAGAAAATCGTTTGTAAGAAACATAAATTATCCCATTATCAAAGCACGTACAGCGTGAAATGCCATAAAAATGTCTACTCTACAATAAACCACCCGCTTTACTCCATAACATAACCTACTTTTTTAGAAATTAATATCAAAGAAATTGATTATTTTTTTGCAAATTAGTAAATTTTGTATATGATCATGCTGAAATCTGAAACAAATGTTTATCGAACGTTTTTTTTAATGCATATGCGCAAAAAAAAATTCTGTCTGGAGTCAAATGATATTTTTTTGACAAACTTTACTGATGTGTTTACCAATTTCACGTATCCACATACATATCAGTTGATAACCCGCCCAATGATAATGAAATAAAAAGAAATATTGAATAAATGAAACAAATAAAAAATATGTTTAGGTGTTACTACTTTTTATATACCTACTTAAGTGAAAACATGTTACTTAGGCATGAAATTGTATGTAACATTTTTGTTTTTATTATTATTATGTACTTATCCTGTATGTTTTCAGAATAAAAATAAAATAAAAATAAAATAATAAAAATTATCAAATGATAATTTAGTTGACGCATGGAGAAGGCATAATTTATTTATTTATTATAAAAAAGTACAGAATAAAGTTACATCATCTAAAGTTAAAAATATAAAAAGAATAAAGTACCTATACATGTATTTATAATTATATAAGTGAAAATGAAAATAGTTTTTCCTTATTTAGAAATTAGAATTCTTATTCAAATAAGTACAAATTATATATAAGATAAAAAACAAAGAAAGTAACAAGAACACAAATAATATGTGAACGTTGCGCAAGCGCATAAAAGTAATCATGTAAACCAGCCGATGACAGGTCGTAAGTCCTGTAGGTGCCTTGAGTTCCTAATTCTTCTACAGCAACTTTTTAAGAACGTTTCGGTCAAAGTAGGTACGTTCCTATTCCATTTAATCCAAATTGATATTTTAACGCTGAAATAAGACCGTATAGGGGGTACCTGAATAGGGGGTAATATTCCAATAATTTCCTCTATTCACAGAAGAGGGAATCTATCTTATATGTCTCTATTGTATTGAGATGTTAAAAAGTTTATCAAAAAATAAATGTTACAGCGACATCTATTACTAAAGAAGCTGAAACTTATTATTAGCCTAAATGAGACGGTATTATTTTCCGACAAAGTGAACTTTTATAGAATGCTTGGAATTTAGCATGGATGCAAACCGCAGACTCGAACAAGTGTTACAGTTCATGGTTGGCAGATGGCGTGCATGACTAAGAAAATTATCAGGTTGATTTAACTACCTATGAGATCGAGGGGGCTGCGACCGACGCAGGTGGTATTGTTAGTTGTGTTTGACTGGCGTTCGTTTAGTATGGTCGTTTATCGTTCGTGCGTTGACTCTGTGTGTTGATAAGTGTTTGACACTTGTTGGTTCAATTGTTTTTTTCATCAGAAAAAACATTATAACTTACCGACGTCCCAGTACTTATTGATAATCCGAGAGTTTTTAAATAAAGGCGACTTCTTGTTGCATCGAGTTAAAAAGTTTTGTTGTGTCCGATAAATAATTTGTCCCTCTTTTGTTTGAACAAAGTTGTGGCCGCGGTCATTCGGGAAATAAGTTTTTACATTATTAAATTTATTTGTTTTTCCCAAATCGTGCAGTACGAGTCCTCGGTGGTTGGGCACTGAGGTGACTTGCCTCTAAACAATTTTCAGTTTTAAAAGTTTTGGCCTCTCAGGAGCTTTGTGACTAAACAAACTTTGAAAGTTTACTCAACTGTTGGATTGTCTTTTCTCACGCTAACAACAATTCAGGTAAAATAAACCTTTATATTAATTTCTCTCGTTCAATATAATTTTATATATTATGTGATATTCTGTTTTAATATTTAAAATATATTTCAAATTAAATCACAATCTTTTCAATACACAGTTTCATGTACAAACGATAAAATAAGTTGAACTTTGTATTCACCAAGTTCCTTTATTGACTAAGTAGGTACCTTTAATGAGAAGAATATTTGCGACCTCAGAAGGAACTTCCATTTATATTATTTTTATCACAAACCAAAAAATAATTTAACGATATACCCTATATTAAGAATAATGGAACCAATGCCTTGGATTTATTCATTTTCTAAAGTAGGTATAATATTCGCGAAACATCTTGAACGAGCTTCCGGTCATGCTACAAATTTGTGTCTTTTTGCTTCGAAGGTTTATGAGCAAATAGCCCCCCTTCTCGGCTTAAAGTTCAAGTTATTTGGCGACAACTTTACGCAAAAAAGCTTGTGCAATTTGTAGGTATATGTTATAGATAAGTTTTGATTATAGTCCCAATCATATTATTATTATTGCTATAGATTTTTTTCCAAAAAAGTGTAATTAATATTGTTTCTCAATGTTTTATTATTATACTTTTTAAACAAATAAATTGGTATGTATTCATTTACCAAATTAAGGAAATTTATTCTTACAAAATTATTTAAAATAAATATATATTAGTAAATTTATTCTTATGGGCTAATAGAGTGGATACATCCATGGGACTCCAATGACTCTTATAAGCATTTTATTTATGTATTTTTTGAATTATTGTAGCCAATGTTATTGTAATTGAATGGATTATAATATTTTTTTTCATTTAAACATTTTAAAATTTATATTATTTGTGACAATGAAAAAAGTTGGAAGCTGTAGAATGAAAAAGAAACATATAAAGATGTATGTAGGTATCTATATATTATTTAGCACGCATACATACATAAGTAGGTAGGTACAGATTGTCTGCACATAAACATGTTCATGTGGAAGGTTATTGTTGTAATTTTTATTGCAAACGCTGACAATGAATGAATTCTGTCATGTCTGCATCATCTGCATATAAATTTTCTCGTACCTACCTACATATTGTATCTATTTATTTGTCCAATTTAATGAAATTTATATTACAAATGAATTCATTTGTGAATTAAAACGTTGTATTTTATTTTCGTTGTAAAATACACTATACTAATTTATAAACTGATCCTATGACGCTCTGCGACTATTTCCAACGCTGTGTTTTGAAAATGTATCATTGAATTTCGATGCATACTCCAAACATCAATGTGAATCTGGTTGCGATTATGTATATTATGGTAAGTATCTGGGTAAGAACAAAAGAGCACACACGAGAATATGTGTAAAAAGCGACGTAGAAACAAGAGTAATAAAATCGAGAATAGATGTGATGCGTGTGTAAATAATATATTTTAATATATCCTTTAATAAAATATTATGAAATTTTTAATAAAATGAACACACGTTTAAGATAGATATGACAATGGAAAAATGTATTAGTGCCTCATGTAGTTTGGAATATGCAAACGTTAGTCTGCTAAATGATAAACTAGCATGATTATAATATTATTATATAAAGAATATTTTGAAGTAAATAAATATAAGAAGCTTAAAAACCAATGGACACTGAACATTGAACATGTTAGTATTATGAATTTGAATAAGTAGAATTATACTTGTAAGTATTTGAGAATAGAAAATACCCTATTTTTACTCTCCAAACTATGGAATAGGGTAGTCATGATTTCACAATTTTTAAGCGTATTTTTTTACATCAATTTCTCAACGGGTATTATGTAGAGAGTGCATACTATGAGTTATGATGTGTTTGTATGTATGGCGTACGGCGTACAGAGAATCCTTTTTGTGCCCTCTCTACAGCCCAAACTATAAGTCCGATCGACTTCATATTAACATCATAATATGTGTAAAGTGCATAGACCTAGAGCTGATTAGTTTTCCATAGACAACTATTGATTTCTTCTCTATGAATTCATCATTTACGTTGTTTTTTTTTGTGTCCTCTCTGCAGCCCAAACTATAAGTCCGATTGACTTCATATTGATATCATATGTGTTAAGTCCATAAACTTAGAGCTGATTAGTTTTCCATAGACAACGGTTCATTTTTTCTCAATGTTTCTTTATGATTTCAATTATTAAAACTGAAAAAATGCTCTCACGACCTGGAAATTAGAGATATTTTAATTTGGTTTCAACTATTTATACAACACCACGAATATTCATAAAATTGTATTCAAAGTTAGTCAATGTTAAAAGAAAAATATTTAACGGTTTGAAAAATTATATTTTATTTAATGGATTTTTGTATGAAACTTATATGTAACAAGATAATTTGTTTATGTTTGGCAATGTTCAGTTCATTGATTTCATATTGATATAAGAATATTAATAGCTTGAACTTAGAACTGATTAGCTTTCCATAAATAACAAAAAAATTCTTCATAGGTATGATATCACGTGTCAAAAATAAAATATTTCATACAACATAAGCATTCTTTACCATATTGAGATTGAACATTTCAAGAAGAAAAAATGAACGCTTTATATGGTGTGGAGAGTTTAGTGTTGGCCACAACCCACTTGTTTAATTTATAGCCTAACATTTAATCGGTTATTTCATGTGAGCATTCTTCGTATTTATTTAATCTCTGTACATTCGATATTCATTACATATTCTTATTATATACAATTATTGAATCCAACTTGAACAATTTGGTTTAGATGTAGATTGACTTGAGCAGGTGTAGATCATAATATAATCATAATTGAGTAAGGGTTGATTTAAAGACAACTTTACTGTCGTGTTTCTTAGACACACATTTTCACGAAACAGAATCTTATAGATCACGACTGGCAGACTTATGCCATTTTGTGTAGTGGCGCATACAAAATTTACCTCTATAATAAAGTCATACTATAAAGTCTGTTTTTTTTTCTATAAAAAATCAGACTTTATACCACAGCAGGTTACAACGATTGTATAATAATATGAACCCAAAGTAGTGATGGCTTTCGGAGATAACAGCCTTCAAAGATACATACAATTTAGTAAACTATAAAGGTGTCTTTTGTGTTTTTCTTAAAATTTTGAATAAACATTAAAAATTAAAAAAAACGTTTATAACTTAATTCCACTTTTATTTAGACTACAACCTACAACCGGTTTGTAGTCTAAATAAACAGTGGAATTAAGTTATAAACGTTTTTTATTTTTAATGTTTATTAAAAAAAATTTGAAATTAATAGAATTCCATCAAGAATAAAAATAACACGATTTATAATAAATGATGTGTTAAAATATCAATTTTCAACACTTTGAAGGCTATTATCTCCGAAAGCCACCACTTCTCATGGTTCATATTTATTGTACAATCGTTGTTACCTGCTGTGGTACCTATCCTTATACAGAAAAAAATCACCCTTTGTTCTACTATGAGGTAAATTTTGCCGTCGTGCAGGCTCATATGGTGAACATTTTATGTTTGTTTTGCATAAATAATATTTTAAAAACAATAAAAAGTCAGGAAGGATGCTACAATCCCAAGCATGTGCAATCTATACCTGAAACACATTTTTCTCAATCGAGGTAGACATCTTCAATGCAAAATATATGATAGTTTTTGTTGCGAAATATTGAAGGTGATAAGCAATTAATAACCCTCTATCTTACCCTCCTAATATATTATTCTTCCCATTCCTAAAGTGTGAGCGAGTGTGAGTCTGTTGTTGTTGACTGTTATTAATATTATTATTATCATCTATTTCTTACTATATTGATGGAATGTCTGTTTTAGTTCTGTAATATTGTATCATGTATAATTTGATAAATCAAACATTAAAGGAGCTGTTGACTTCCCTAAATAAAATAATATAAATTAGTTTAATGCATTACCTTCACTGAACATAAAACCGGCTTTACAATATAACCTCAGGTCGAGGTTCAAGGTTGAATCTTCTAATAAAATATAAGTAAATTAAGAGTAAGATATTATCATAACAAAGGTATATTGAATAGAGTTTGTAGTATAATGAGATAGTTTGACATAGATAATAGATAGGTAAGTATGTATGTAAATACTATACGGTCATTGAGTTTAATGTTTATATTTTATAGGCGAGAAACAATGGCAGCATGATCTAGTTTACGTTTAGTTTTTACATCTATGTTCTCTTTGTCTCTTAAAGACCTCTGTGATATCCTTTGATACAAAATGGGTGCGTCGCGTCGCGTCGTTTAGATTTATGTATCAGTACCAGTTAATTGATTTTTATATCAACATACTATTTCATAATTTTTATGTGCTATTTCAAATACAAGACACACGAAAGTCACGCCATGCCTTTGTACATGTAGAGTCGTAGACAAAATATAGTGGGTCAATAATGTACCTACTTCTTTTGCACAACAATACTACACACATTCAATAGGGTGGTGTGGTTCAACCAACTCTAAACAGATTTGAGACTGGCAACTGAATTTTATTATTTAAAAAAAATATATTGATTGATTTGTAAATTGTATTCATTTTATTTTGCGGTGAATGTTTATAATGGAATATGCGACGTTCGCAAATTCCTCACGTCGGGGTCACCACTTTAAATATTTGAGTCATAATGAGACTACCTATTTAGTGGAGTAAAATGAAATAATAAATGTTCTGATTACATGATGTTTATTAAACGGAGGCGCGAGGGAACTGAGTCTGTTTGGTGAGGATATATGTATGTACATAAATGCAAACCATAGGGGCTGCCTCCTTAATCTCCAACAGTTACATAATAATTCTGTAGATATACATTTTTGTTTTTTAATGTCTCCTTTACACACGAGAGATTGCACTCTGGTAAAGGGCAAAACGTTTTTTTCTGTTTATCTTTTTCTCTATCTAATGATTGTATTTTTCTATGTGTTGTATTATTTGAATATGTTTTTAAATGTACCATTTTTACAAAGAGAATTATGGGCAAGTATCACGTATGACTTCGTATTCGTCATACATCTGTTACCAGAAGATGATATCCAACATGTTGCATTACTTACTTACTAAAACGTTACTAATATTCAACTATCATTGTGCATGTATTATTATTTATTTTAAATTCACGCAAATATAAGGCTTCTTTGGGTTGGGAAGAAACTACCTTTGATAATAAACTCGCTACTGGCGCAAGGTGCAAGGAATTGTTTATTTATTTATTTATATTTTTGTACATAATATAAACAAATGTATTGCACAGTGGCGGGGTTATTGCCATTAGGCAATTTCATCAAACCCACAAGATTACCAAGTATGACAAAACTGTGTGTGTACATTAACAAAAGAGTGAAAGCGAAAGATCAAAGAAAATTTATATTAGATACACTAAGAAAACAATTAAAACATAAAAATGAAAATACTTCAAAGTAAAAAGGGATAGGGAAAGGACATGGAGAGGAACTCGGGATCAGGTGTTTAGAGGATTCAGGATTATTATTATATTTGAAAGTTTATTACTTTATTATAATATAAAAACAAACAAACATTTTTTTAAAATAAATTAGTAGAGTACTTTGTTATTTAACAGTCCGGCTGTGGAACCAATTACCCAATTGTAAAGTCTGATTTTTTTAAGAGTGCCAAAGCTCATAGGGTGACCATGGTGTAAAAGAAAAAAATAAAATGGGATTTTTTTTTATCATTTCATGATATAAAACGGTTGTAACTTTCACATGCATATATCTTCAAAACCTTCAAATCTTTTCATACCTATTCTTACTCCCGGTACAATGCGGCTTTAATGGGTCTATATTATTAGGTATTTTCTGCAAATGTTAATGGGCATCTCCTGGGAAAGTAATATTTAAACAAAATATTTATTTGATACTTTTTATTAGGAAAATAAAATAATACATTATGAAGTAATTAATCCTTATACTTAATAATAAACAGTTACTTATTATTTTACAAAATAAATATTTATATTATACAAAATATTTACATAATAGTTCATTGAGGCAAACACACATACATAAATAATATATCTATGTAACTAATACAAATAAATAATGGACACTTATTCTATACTAAGGCGGTGATAACACATGTTTATAATAATAATTATATATCGATATTAAACAAAAAATAAAATACATAAGTTAGAAATAAAAAATGAAATTCTTAATTTAGAACACATGGTCACCATAAAAAATCAAACGTGCGCCCACTTCGAGAGATAGATACGTACTGTCGGGTTTGTTGATGTTTGTTGTTAAGGACACCAAATGGTGTAAACCAATCAGCAACCACGAGTCTACTAATACATTTACATGTGTAAATACTATGCATTTTTTTTTTATGTATAGAATTGGCACTTTAAAAAAAATCAGACTTTATAAGAGAAGCTCCTAGCTTAATGTACTTCAAGAAGATTCTGAAGTCACACTTCTTATCCACACACCTATAATTCCATCATCTTTTATCTGTTCGCAACCCATCTTTTTTCTATATTTTGGACATTATAATTATTATTTTTAAATTTCGTCTTTTTTATTCTTCATTGTAATGTTTATAATATTTACTAGTGTGGTTGATTGGTAGAAATAAAATTGCCTACGGGCAATTAGTCCGCCTCATTATGTGAAAAAAAAATTAAATATGTGATAATAACCAAAAATGTGACATTAATCGTCAAAGCAAAATTATATTAATACATTCATTCATACCATCACGGCATATCCCACAGTGTGGAGTACTAGCGACAGGTGTGCAATTCCTTACAAAAGAAAACAAATGCGTGTATGCCTACACACCAGTCTCACCTCACCTAAAAAGGCAGAACAGTGGTGAACGATAAAATACAATTGTTGTGTTTGTTATTTTAGATTCTGGTTTACTTGATACCGTTATAAAATATACTATACGAAAAAAATATTCGTGGGATCAATTTATGTGTTTAATTGATCAATTATGTAAGGTGAAAAATACAATTCATTGATTTTTTTTTCATTACGCCCATGTATCAATTTATATAACTATACATTTATTTTCGGAGTAAATTTTACGATTTTTATATAGCTGCTCTTCACTCTGTTTAAAACCACGAATACGTTATTCGTTTCGACCGGTTTCTAAGTGATCGCTTCATCCTCAGTTAATTATATCATCCACTTAAGTGGCAGTCTCTATTTACCTGTATGTATTTATATTATAGTAAGTAAACTAAGTCAAACTTCACCTTACCTCTATGTTGATGTAACATTATGTAATTTTAATCTTTGTAGGTAGATTGGCAGTTAACGAGAACATAAATAATCGAATAATAATTATGTTAATGTAAAGCGGTCCCTAATAATTTCATATCCCAGTTAACAGGAAAACTTTCTCAAAATAATATTAATATAATTTTGAGATAATATTATTTTTGAAAGGAGTGTTTATTTTATAGCCATATTCATTCAATATACGTAATAGTTTTGTTGTAGACAGAATATTTCGAAAATAATTTTAACTATACTATAAGTAATAATCATTATTCAAGTTGATAATATTTTTACTCCTC